>WSZQ02084347.1:0-16003 GCA_019419845.2 Weissflogia rhopalogaster
CAACCTATCTAATTAATTTATTATTTTAGTATCATCCTGGGGTAAAAAGTACAAAGTTTGTAATTAAAATTATTAAACGATTATCAAGGATCGGATCGGAGGATCTGGACGAAATAGCTTTCCAAATAGTTATGATAAAAAGTAAATAATAAATAATAATATATGTTTAATTCGTTATTTCTCTAGATTCTTCGGTTCTTGGTAAGTATGGAGAAATATTCGTTTCCTTCAAATATTATAAAGCCGGAATAAAATTACACACATTCTTTCAAAATGTCCAAAATCAATCCATTGAGTGTTATCCCCAATTAAAACAAACATAGTAAACAGTTTCCCTCTAATAGCCTCCAATCTAATTAAACTTTTAAATTGTGTATCATCCAAGGGTCAAAACTATTAAGTTTGTCTTTGAGCTTTATAAATTATCCTAATCCCAAGGTTGGCGATTGAGGGTCGAGCCCACAGCATGCTAAATTTGTAACTGAAACTGTGAAACTGCAAAAGTGGAAAGACGCCGCTTGGAATATTAATTGGTCATTACGACATTGACAATTTTGTTGTCTTTTAATGCGACCGGCTCGTCCCTTGACCACGCACTAAACCCTTTCGGATGAGTGTTAATCATCATTAAAGCAATTAACGCAAACGGCCGACATTTACCATTGGGCGTGCAATAAAAATCACTACAGCTGCCCATTAGAGTACTATATTAATTAAAACATCTACACTCGGCTGGAATGCGAGATTAGAATAGGCCGGATGCTTTTAGCACTGCTAAACAAACTGTATGCGTGCAAAAAGACCAGCATAATCACAATGGCTAATTTTAATGAAACGCAAACCCTAAGAACCGCGTTCGGGTCGTACGCTATGCAAATTGGGCCTTTTAGGATTGCGGATCGGCACAACAAGTCTCGTATTCCGCAATTCATCTTTAGGCCTCCTACCCTAGTTCCTTATCCAAGGAAGAAGACGAAGAAGGAGTGACGACAAACTGCCTATGGAATCTGGGCCTGCAGCTGGCAAGAGGGCGAAGAAACTGGCCTTCCAAAAGTGGACCGTTTTGGGTTGCAAGCAAATGAGGGTGAAACTAGTTGACCCCTTGCTACTATGCAAATTTAATAACACAAGGTTCAAACATTTTGTATACACTTCCATTCATTGGAGAAAAAAACCTTAGATCCAAGCTGCATCAGGGTGAAATGTGACAGTTAAGGTAAAAGAAGAGATTATCCTGATTTCTCAAAAGAATGAAAAGTAATAACCAATCAAACTTGGTGTACAATAGGTTGCTTATGTTATATATCTTACAATTAGACGTTCGAACAATATAACTGTCCAGACATTTACACCCGATCAGACTAGTCAAAAAACAAGATTGATTTATTAAATGTATCAAAATCATATTTTGATATACCTTGGGAAAGTCTGTATCTTATCTTCACTTAATAATATAACTTGCTGATATTATTAAGTGAAATCTAAGAATATCATAATGTATTTAAATGTAATCATAAAATCAAAAATTCCTCTTAAATTTGAATAAAATACATTATTATTAATCCTGTCTTCTCAAAGTCGTATTGCATCCGAAAAAAACGATGAAGTATGAATGGAAAATGTAGACGTGCACGAAAATATGGCATTATACTGCTGAGTATTTTCATTAAAGCGGCGGTGGCGCGTCGCCTGCTGGCGGAATATTTGCGCGCGTCGCTCGCAAATAACAATGAGTTGTTGAATGCAGGTGCAGCGCAAATACGCGCTGCATCTCTTCGTACAACTCGTCGAGTGGGTTTTGAGCGTGACTAATTAATGAGAGATTAATTGTCAAAAGCATGCGCGTGGTCGGTTTTGCATGCGGCACCATTGCAGCGTGGAAATAAGACACAAGCGTATGACGCGCGTAGTTTTGTTGCGTCATGTTTGACGAGTACATGCTTGTTCGTACACAAATCATGTAAATACGTTGGAAGTTGGTTGGAAGCAGCGAACCTTGATTGCGTTACGTCGCCCAGACAGCGTTTTCGGTACGTATGTGCGAAGGATCGTCGAAAATAATAACGAATTCCTGGAAAAAGCAGACAGCAGCGTTTAGCTCATTATGTAAATAACATCCATTTATTTTTTACGGTTACTGTTAGTTTGGAATTGTTAAAGTTTTACTTAAATGAAAACAATCAAAATTTTAGTGTTAATTAATGCTTTCAGAAGGAAAACTTTAAATTGGCTTTCTGCGCTTTTCCGTTTCTTCTAATTACTTAAGCAATTTTAAGTAGTCGAATATATTTATGCTATAAAATCGGAACTACATTTTCAAATTAATTTGTTTCTTAATACTAGGCTTCTTCATGGTTACAGTGCTGCAAAATTGTTTCCTAAATATCCATATACCTAACATTTATTTATAGCACGTATAGATCTATAAAGTGGAAGAAACAATATCTATTTATAGAAATGGTTCTAGAATGTCCTGTGAAAGGCAGGAAACCGAAAAAATATAACACTGGAGGGTTTTATGGTCACTCATTTTCATTCGTCTCGATGCCGAAATGGAGCATTCGACAAACATCCCGAAAAACTCCTTGTTTCCATGTCCAAGTGACATCCTGCCTGCGAAACACTATCAACGGATCAGAGGATTGTTATAAACAAGTAGCTGAAATGTGCACGGTATACTGAGTTGACAACGACGATAACAACACGCCATGAATCTGAAAACAGCGGCGATGAGAAAAAGACGAGCGTTCATTTTCGCTGATTTCTCAAGTTAGCGTCGCCGGAAAAAGGATTGGAATCGGCCAATGTGACGGCGTCGATGGTGTCATAAAAATTTATGCGTTCCTAATGCGTTCCTCGATCTTCCCAACCGTCAACAATCGCAGAACGCACGATATAATATGACATTTGTAGTTGTGACATAACCCGTAATTTGCGCTGCAGCGCGCTTATTTCACGTGTGCGAATTCCGTGTAAATGCCGTGATGCACATAGTTGTGGGGAAGGGAAATCGGTCTGGCTTTGATTTCTACTCGCATTGCGAAGCGAGCTTAGCGAATGCAACACGCGGCACAAACAAACAAATAACGTAAATTCGCAGCGGATATTTACTCGCGTCGAGAAACAATGTGCTTCCGGCTATTTCCCGGCGCTCTAACACACTCCACGTCTGCCACTATAGTGGTGCGGCGCTTACTAGCATCGCCGTGGTAATGTTATTTTCAAGACGGGATATAGGTATTACGGATATTTCAGGTAAATCTGAAATGTTTATTATGTTTGTGCGGATTGTAATAATAAACACCCGAGGAGTTGCGAGTCAAAAGAGAAATAGGCGAATATTATAGGAAGCATAAAATCTGTTTAATATTTATCATAGGTATCACCAATCCCCGGAGGATAATACCGCCATGAATACTGAATATTATTCAATATTTCTCCTTTGTTCTTTGGGAAACAAAGATTATCCTAAATTTTAATAATCTTCAGCCAGCAGAGATATCTATAAATATCACTAGGTCTATCAATCAGACTCAAAAAAGAATTGCTAGAGCAGCGCTTCGCAAACTAATTGGCGTGCGGCCGGGACGAGAATTTAAAATCTTTCGCGAAAAAGTGACGTTTATGTACAAAGTACACTCTTGTGTAACTAGTGAACTTTTTCGTATTGGAGCTGTATGAAAGAGTACAGCACTACTCCTAGTGAGTAGTGATTTTTTGTCTTGCTGCGACCCAGATGATTTTTGTGCGACCCGGTGTCTGGCCGCGACGACCACTATGGGAAACCCTGGGCTAGAGCAATGGAGCCGAAGCCACGGAAGGGCACAGTCCAGATCATTTCAACCAGAGGACACCACCACGTGCGATACCTTACGATGTAGATTTCAACTTTCTGCATATTCAGATATTATATCGTCTCTTGGAAAATTGTATTTTCCTGCTAAATGAATAAGAATAACAACGTTTTCTTGACGTAAAAAAGTTGTTCCCTCAAAAGATACCCGAAACCAGGTTAAGCTGAAATAAGAACGCTCGAGTCCTCCAGAATTAAGGAATTTTGAAAATTTGAAAACTACATTTTTCGGCTCAACGAAAAAAATGAAAACATTTTCTTGACGTGAAAATACTGAGGAAACTTGTTCCTTTGAAAGAAATAATCCGCAACATTGTAAAGCATCCAATAAAGGCGCCACGGATCTTGATAGTTGAGGAATATTAAAATGTTAAAAAGCACACTTTTCCAGTTTAATTATTTTAAAAGTTGAGCTGTTTAGTACCAAAAGTGCAAGAAAGTAATGTGACTTCACCATACTTTACCAAAACAATAATATTTTCGGCAACAATTTGGCACGCGTCGTTTGGAAGGGCATCGGAAATACCGCGCGAATGTAATAACTTTATAGTGGAACGATGTTGTTGCTATAGTAACCTAACACGTAATTATCGCCAGTTCGAGGGCAAATTTCGCATAACGACGCCGACGCCTGGTACATCGCGTGCGGTTTGCAACGCCGCACGAATAATGCAATCCAACGATGGTCGCGCACTCATCTCGTGCGTTTGATAAAAACGATCAGGCCCTGTGCGTGCCATGTTATATGGCGCGGCAAGCATTCTAGTTAGTTATGGATATGGATATGTTTATGAGGCAGATTGGTTTAATGCGGCGCTGGTTGTGCGTGGCTTTCCGACTTCCGGCACACGTAAACCACCTTGTGACGAGCACGTCGTGTCGGCACACTCTCCCCAGTTATGTACGATGTTATCATATTTTTGATAACACTCAAACGAACGAGTTTGTTCTGTGTAAAATGTTGAATTTGTCGCGTTGATGGGGAGCCATTTTTTGCACCTTGCGCAAATTTAACACCTTGATTGTGAGTGTCGTCCGCAGGACGGAATGAAATCGCTCGTGTCGTTTACATCAGTCGATTGTGATTTGGCTCGACGCAAATTGCGCGCCGAATGCAATTCCGATAATTTCGCACAGGTCTTTGCTCGCGCACATTGCGCGAGTTTAAACACTTTGTGCGAACGGCCGATAAACGCTGCAAAAGCGTCGCATCGCTCTTAATCTCGTTGGCATGTTGCTAGCCAGAATTTTACTCATTGGAAGTGTTCAGTATTGATGTAGGTGAACATTTTATATTTTGATTTTGTCGATAATGGACTGTGATCTCAAAGAGTTCTTTTTTTAATTTTTATCTATGCAGTTAAAAAAATGAAGAAACATTAGTGTGTCAACTGGTTGCGCATCAAGTTTTATTCTATTGTTTTAGGGTTAGGAGCTCAAACCCTGTCTGAGAAAATATTTATATCTTATTTTGAATGTTATCTTATATATTAGTATTTTTTAATGGATAATAGATTGTTTAAAGATTGCTTGAAGATATTTTTAAAGAAAATCTACTATATATGATTGCAATGACCAAAATAGTCATTGTATCCTGAATTAAATTTTCCGTATTAACATTCATGAGATAGAAATTGTTTTTGCGAAAACTTTCATGATGACTTAATGTATATTCCATGCACCTGTGCCTGTGGCGGGCGAATATAACCCGCACCCGAAATCGGCAAATTGATAAATGCACTTCGTCGTACAACCGCACGCCGCCATTACTCCTCAGCTGGTCCCGCGCTTCATGCTGGAAACCTGGAGAACGTGATACCCATACCGCCGCCTCCGAAATGCGGATGCTACATGTATATGTAAGTCGGGGCGGGTTTGTTGCCACCCGCCTACAGCACCGTATGCATGCGGTGGGATTGCGGGGAGCGCGAAGATGCCGTGGCTGGGAATGTTTAATGCCGTGGCACGGAAAACGTTAAGGAACATTAATCGCTCCATGATACGGACGGATTTTTATGTTGGGCGATAACTTATGGCAGTTCCCCTTCGCCGCCCAGAACCTTACACAATGTGTCACACTAAAACCGTCCTATCATAATCTATTCATCTTTAAACTCCACAACTCTAACCTCCAACTAACAGAAACACAATAATTTATTTCAAAATTTTATATTTTCGCAAAATATGAAGGTCCTATTTTTAGTTTCGTGACGGATTTAGTAGAACCTGCTTTTTATAAGACAGATTGTATGAAAAAATGTGAACTTTTGCAGTCATAAACCGCCGGAAAATGACAAAATATAGGATAATGGAATGACATCGTCTACGTAAATGACCACATCAGGTCGGCGTATTTTTCAAAAAACTATTTCGTTACTTGCACCTACCCCTGATGCACTGAAGTTGGGAAAACCCGGTAGAGTGGAGGTTATGCACTCCACTTGCATAACTTTCCTATTACACATTATGTAATAAGAAAAATATTTTACTTGACTTTATTGAATTATTCAGGTACATTGAAAATGTAAATATTTACTATATTCCTCTTACCTATTCCTATCTTACTATATTCTGCGCTAAAACATGAATTTTAATTTTTCCCAACGAAAAGTATAATAACGCGATATGTTAACAACAAGGCCTAACATTTTAAAATAATTAACATGATATTGAAATTAATGCATTTCCTATATTTACAAGCCAATTTCATTTGAACTACATTTTACGCGATAATTAAATATTAACACGACATGAAAGTTACACACTATTATTAATTAATGCGAACTATAATTTTCCTGGTTAGTCATATTAAAATCGAATATAAAAGAAAAACTAGAGTTAATTTTAGTTTCAGTTGAGTTTTACAACAATGAAGTTCTACCTGGTATTTTTAATATTAGTAAGATTTCTTCTAAATATTTCCTGAATTTGTTTTAATTCAGGAATTAACTCAGATATAAGAATTAATTTTTATTATTTTTTGATTTGCCAAATTTTCGTTTTAGTTATGTACTCGGTTGGCGCAACCGGCACATAAAGATCCAGAATGTCTTTATAACAACTTTAAAATGCTATTTTCTAAGGAGCACCAAGCTTTCGTCTTTAACCTTAAGAAAATTATCAATAATCAAGTAGGAGGTATGCTTGAGAAGTGGAGAGATATCGATCAACATGGGGATAACGTGCTGGAGGTTTGGTATAATTGTGAAGCATGTCCGGTGCCTCCATGTCGTGCCCCATTCCTACCTGAAATTGTTCGTGGTAGCCAACTGATGACAGTTAAACTGCAAGAGATGTTGACTATAGCCAAAGGGGAAGCAACTAAGAAACAGCTGAAAAAGATCAAAGAACAGATTGACATTGCTTTGGCTGATAATAAAAAAGCTTTGAATTGTTAAGTATTTCGCATAAAATGTAGGAGATTCTATAAGTAGTCAAATAAATCAGGTTTGCATTGATATATTTTATTATACTAGCAAATATATCAAAGTATATTTGCCGATTTCATCATAAGTGCTTTATTCTCTGACTTTTCCCTGACTTCCCACCTTGGATGGATCTCCGTTTCATCAATACCTTAATCTGACCGGGCGCGATGACTGCTGCCGTGTTCAGTTGCTGCCGTCTTGGTTCTATAAAACACCAATAGCTATGCATGTTTCTTTGTTTATTTTTCTCATTTGATCAGTTTGAAATGACTATTCTAAACTAGTCTGTGTAAAAGGATAAGTGCTTCTGGTTAAAAATGATTGCTACCCATTTTAGTAGTGCATGCACTAGCAAAGAAATAAATACGTTATTCTAGTCTTCACGAAGTTACTAAAATTGTATATATGGGAAAATAAACGGAATATTGGTTTCCCTAGGGCACATCCCCAAATACGTTAACTCGAGCAAGTCGTCTGGAATTGAATCCGAATTTCTTAGACTCGCCCTTTCCACATCTATCCGTCTTAGGTATAGTTTTAAGGTCTAACCAAAGACACCCGCGGGTCTATTCCTTCCTTCATTGCGCAATCGGGATATCGCTCGATTGAGTCGAACTGATCTAGGTTGAATTTTAGGAATTATACTCATAGCTGTCTACCAGAATCTAGCAGGACGCCATGGAAAGCAGAAGCGTTGAAGGTCCACCGCCCTAAGGCGGGTCTGCAGCGCGTTTACATTGAGATTGTGTCCAAAGAGGGTTTGCATTCGATTTTATGAAGCGCGAGCGTGAGGCCACTGGTGGAAACCCAACGCTTTAGTGAAAGACTTGCGCTCGCGGCTGTTTGCAATTACTAAAGCGTTAATGGCGCCGTATGTCTCCATTCCCATACGGTCGGCTCGTCAAGGGGTGGGGAAGATGGGTCCGATAGCCTGCACGTTTTTTGGACAAATAGCGCAAACAGTTTATACAAGCGTGGATCATCCTCCATCCCATAGCCCGTCATTTCTCTAATGCTTTGCTTGTGCATTCTGAAACATTTCACCTTCAAATCGCGCAAAAGTTCCCACTCGGTCGTCACAGTCCCCAAGACAGCATAGAAAGAATTGCCAAACCGGAAATTAAATAATTTCCTTTATCTCGCGTTTGAGTGAGTTATCAGTATAACGATTCTCTTGGCAGACACTTGTTCTTTTGACGGTTTTAAATTTCGTTATTATTCTTTTGTCTCAGAGTTTTATGTGCTTAATATACCGGATGTAATTAAACGTCAGGAGTTTTGGTTTTTTTGGGAGTGAGAGGGTTGATTTCTTAATATATTCTATTCATGTGCACTCACCGTTGGAGTAAAACTTGATGGTTTCGTTTTCAATAACTTTCAATGAGTTAAAAACTAAAGGTTATACTTTTGTTGCCGACTTCTTAGCTATTCAATATTCGCGCACGATTCGAGCGCACCTATCTGCCCCGGTTGCTATAATAATAGCCGATGAAAGTTTTTCGTCGGGAGAGCGCGTGGAAGTATCTCATAACTTTACATTCGGCGCTTCGCTTTTTCGCCAGCTTTTCGTAAATATTCCCGCAGAGTGCACGCAGACATTTCTGGGAAAATCGATCCATCAATGCAATTTTTATTTATTTTTATTTTTATAGGTTTCAAATTCATATAGTTTGTAATTGAAATAAAATATTACATTTCAGTGAAATTACAAAATCGGTATTTTAATGGTATTTTATTTAACGAGGTTTCTCAGAATCAATTTGCAACATTATTTGAAGAGAAAAATGTTGGAATAGAATGTAATATTTAAAAATAGAAAATCTACGATATAATAATGAGGAACATTCGCATTGTAGGTTACTTTGCAAGATCGCTAAAATGACCCCGCAGGAGTCAAACCCTCGTGGTTATTTCTCAGAGCACCCGTAAAAAAATCATGAATGGGCAAAGAAAGAAGATATACAAGTAGAGTTAAATAAGATGATAAATACTCCAAGTATACTGGATTCCTTTTCAACTCCTATGCTGATTCGGCGAATGTCACTTCGATACATTCGCTAAGCACGTGAATAGTAGTAGTAGTAATTCCTGTCCGCAAATTCGGCAATTTGCATTATCTGTCTGTCAATTTTATACCAGTGTCACTTCACTGGTTTGTGCCCTGAGTAAATACCATGCAGTTCGTATGTCTTCCTTATCAAAGTCAAGGAGTTCTTTAATCCTTGTTTCACAGTGCACAATGGGAGCTTGGATTGTCACAGTCCCTGGGAGTAGGACCTTGCTTCCAAGTCTTTAATTTCCTGCCTCAAGTTGCTATTCTGCAGACAGGTTCGTAAACTATGAATACGGCCGCGGCACCTCTTTCGTCGGGTTCGTGGCCCTTTACATTCATTTCTAGTCCACTGCGCCCATACCACAGTTGGCCCCTTACGGACAGTTGTTTGGTGTGGGATTTGATGCATTCTTTTATTAAAGTAGAGATTATGGTAGATCGGTATCTTCGTTGATTATGAAATGTGTGCTTATGACATTGGGGTATTGGATACAGTTTTTATTTCAGGAGATGTGGTAGAATCCATTGCGATATAAATTTTACCCATGAATATATTAATATTTATCAAATGTTCATCAGAACATTCTTTGGTTTGAGTATAGCATTAGCATTGTAGTTACAATCGTATTTTTTATTGCGAAAATAACCCTCAGGATAATCATTGCTGATTATAATAACATTACTACCATTCCACAACTTTCCTGTTTGGTAACGGTGTATTTTCTGGTTTCGGTGATGACTCTGCGGTCGATTCAGAAGTAAATGCCGATGTTGTTCCTGTTGTTGTTTCTGGAGTTGTCTCTGAAGTTGACTCTGAGGTTGATGCCGCTGTTGATGCTGAAGTTAATTCCGAAGTTGATTCGGAGGTGGGCTCCGAAGTTGCATGCGAAGTTGATTCTGATGTAGGTCCTTCAGTTGATGTCGCAGTGGGTTCTGGACTATTTGAAGTTATATCAGTGGCTTTAGAAGAAATGGTTGTGGGATTCACTGTCGTAGTCTCGGGTGAGGAAGGTTCTGTTGTACTCGTACTCGGAGAAGGATCAGGTTCAGGACCTAGAAACACGTGATTTCTTATATAGACCGAACAATACTCAACTCAACGATAACAATAAATAGTTACATCACTTTTGTAATTAAAATTATGTACCTGAGTGAGCTTGGCTCATTACAATAATCAGTAAAATTCCTGTCAATAGAGCAAGGCTTCCAATAGACCATCCCATAATTTTCTCACGGCGGCTCCATGTTGTACAACAGTTAAACCTACATCAGAAATACAGGTAGTAGCTTTAAATTCACTTTCGTAAATCTACAACAATAAAAGAAGCCTTACCTTGAACCATGGTCCTGGTTGTCAATGGGCACATAGCCTACCTCAGGCATTTTTATTGCGAAATAGCCTGACTCGTGTAAAATGGATACAAACTTAACTTTTAGACTGGTATCAAATCAATGATATCGAATTGATCGATTGTACGTTATCAGTTTATTTAGTTGATAACGATTAACGGGTTGTTTATATTATTAGATATAAATCCTCTTCAATATTTGTGTGAATATTTCATAAATTCGTTTTGTCACATTTATTTATACAATTGTAATTTAATAAAAGCAATTATAGAAATCAAGCTGAATTTAGATTCTTCACAAAGAAGAATTTACTAAGCGAACGTCTTTTAATTATTTACGAAGTCAAATTTATCGCTATGCATTAATCCACTTACGGGCAGAGCGAGTTCGGTGTGGCTAGGGCGTACAACCACTCGCTCTTCGCGAATTGGCAGCTTTATCAGGGTAAAAATTTATGTCGGCCAGTTTGTTCTGGCCAGCGCGCCAGGAGTTTGTACAAGTGGTAAAGTCAACCCGCCGGAGGAGTGAGTTAATGTAGTCCCGGCTTTTTTACTCGGCTGCGAAGAGCTTCATTGTTGTTTGGCTGTTATACATCACTAAATCACGCCCGCGTATTGTTGCGTTATCGCAGCGCTACATTGATGGGTTTAATGTGTACACGGCGCCATCTATCAGTCGATAGCTCCAACAGAACTAGCCTAGAACGTCCAAATTCATCGTTGACGTGGAGTAGGCACCAACAAATTATGCACAAAGTTGAGAGATTTTCCGTCTGCCATAAGGTACGCGACGCGTTCTCGAAAAGATGGATAAGGAACCGCTAAGGAAGGAAGTATCTAAGGACGTGCGTGTCGGCGCCCTCGGGAGGGATGGGAGGACGCGTGATCCTGCTCGGCATCGCTGGATGTTGAGTTGTGTGGGCGTGGACGCGCTCACTTTATGTTGTTCTGGATTCAAAGTTTCTATGGGTTTTGCGGACGGAATACAAATGCGTCTGCCGGCGTCGGCGCCACCGGGTCCTCCTTAATGACGTCATCTGGAGCGTAGCGCAGCGACGCGACAACGTCCGACATCCTTATACTCTATCTTGCTGTCACGCTGCTAACGCCCCCCCTGCACATAACCGTGATTCGTAGCTACACTACGGTAAGGAAATATATAATGTATGCCTATTCAAATAGCGATATTCATATAGTTTCTCGCATCTCTATTTTTTTTTCACTGTAGGAGACGAATTTGCAGAGCCTAAAGTGGAATTGTTGCCTTATCAATGCAATCAGAGAGTCAGCGCTTATTAAGGCAAGTGTTTAAGGCGGAAAAGTCACGGGGAGAGATTCACGCTCTGCACGTCTCTACTGGGAGTAAAATTGAAATGTAAATATGGTCTATGCCTTTGCAAAGTCCATTGACGTCGAGTATTGTTATCCTTGAATAATAAAAAGTAAGCCGTCGACGACGTCGATCTCGATGACGATGGGGCATGAAGATGACGATGACACCAATAAAATCCTCCCTATGTGTGCCATTTTTGATCCGAGGGCTTTTTATCACTGCTTCTACTTAGATGCATTCAGATACACTCATTTAAAGCGTGTTTTGAATGAGTTGTCAGACTTGTTTGCTCTCAAATATAAAAATAGCAGCATCAAAATCATTTTGGAGAGGTTAAAGGTGGAAAATAGAATTGAAACATTATAAATTAGAATAATTTACAACTTGTTGGTGTCACGCCAATAACATATGCACAACACGGGACCAACATGGCAACAGGATGTTAGTTTCCCGCGCATTTATCACCATTTGCGCATTAATTCGGCCCCAGCAGGACGCGCCACCTCTATGCGCTTTTTCTATTTGAACGCGCGTGAATTCGATAGCACCATATATTTATATATATTACAACGCATTATTCTCGCATGCATGCCAAAAACTTCTCTCATCTCCTGTTTGTGGCGCCTTTTTTCCGTCTCCTTCGTTGGACGAAATCGGGCACGGTTTACTTTCGAGGACGGCGTTTCGCCCAACCCGGGGAGGGAAGTTTTATTTTCTCATTTGTGTTTGTGCAGTGGGGATGTTGTGCAGCGCTTCTTCACCGTTTGTCTGAATGGACGACTTCCCGTCTCTGGAGTCGGTTTGTCGCGAAACTTTATTTACCGCATCCTCGCGCGATGTCGTTTCATTTTTCAAAAGCCGCGCAACTTTTTTCTATCGGCGCGCATACTTCATCTCGTTTGCATCAAACTATCAACGATAAAATTCGGTTTTACCGTTGCATTTAAATGTTTTTCAGGGGGTAATAAAATTTTAACGTCTTTTTAACATTAGATGGCTGTTGTATACAAGTGTACAGTTGTGAACATGGTAGAGTTTATTAACATGGTTTCGATGAGATAGTCATAGTCATAGTCATTTTGCCTGAGATCGTTTACAGACCTAAATAGGCGTTTCATACAGCAATTAATGGAATTATTGTTGTTGAACTTGGGTAAGGTTCTCTGAAAGCTGATTCAAGGTTTGGTCTTTGATTGATTTGATTCTATTCAAGTGTAGTGGTAATGCACTTTTATTGTCATTTCATCCGTTCGCATATCCATAACATGCCCTTATATTCTATTCCCCTCTCTTCACTTATTTAATATAATATAATACAGCCGTATCTTATTCTATAGATGATTAAAGTTAAAGTTGAACCAGGAAGCTATAGTTTTCATACACATTGTCAAAGACTATATAAGGTTGTGTGAAAAGATAGAAGGAAATCTTACACCTGATTAGCATTAACTTAACATTTCGGAGGGAGACAAATAGATCAGGATAGAAAATATAATTAAGGAAATAATATGAAAATTGATGTACACTTCACAAGAAGTGTTTTCGACGTGTTCGACTGAGGCAGGATATTAGTAATTTCCAATTGTAATTGTAGAAAGTGTAATTATAAAAATGACAAAGAAATTTCCCTTTGCTTGGATCTTGTAAAGCTCAGAAATAGCTTTTGATGAATTTTTAGTTGTAATCCTAGCTGGAATCATATGTTATTGGTTCTTTTTAATATAAATGAATTTTGTGTAATAATAAAGATGTTTCACACTTTCCGCCCTGACAGAAACTGGGAAGGAGGAGCCTGAGCTTGATATGCATAATACCATGGTACAATGCAATTTATATTCAGCATCCTCCCTTGCGAAACCTTTTTCAAACCCTGCTTTGCACCGGTTCGTAGTTGTTAAGGCAAACACCGCAGGCCAGAAGAATACGCCACAGCCGTCACCCTCCCGAAAAGAAAACAAGAGAATAGTATGCTGGGGGCGTAATACCGCCCTCGGCAATGTCGCAGCTACCGCCTACGACCCCATGACAAGCAGGATGATCTTGTTAACGATTTCTTTTTGTCAGCCTTAATTAGCTAGGAGCTACTTGTCCTCTTATTTTCTTGCCTTGAAAAACTAGCTTTCTACAGACGCTGAACATTTTTATTGAAGCTTTTGATACAGTCATAATACAAATGGTCTTATTAATATTAATGTTACAAGAAACTACTTTTAAGATCTAAAAATAAGCCTCAAGGTGTTGAGATACTTGCCACATATCAACACAATAGCCATTTGATTAGTCTCCTCACGCAGACATCTTTTCATGAAAATGATAATTCCACACTCGGCAAACATCAACTCTGTTTGCATATCTATCGCGTGCGTCTCCCGTTCGAGTTTCTATTTCGGCAGGAGCGAATGCTGAAGATGCGGAATGGCGGAAGTGCCACACACCGAGTGAATTTTATTAGATTCGCAGGGCGCGTTTAATTCGCATCACGTCGCATCGCCGCATACCCAACTATAAGGATGTGTGTGCACACCATCTCCTTGCCACCACACACAGCTTGCCTAGCAATCCTTCGTGGCCGTTTTTGACGAGATGCAGGATGTGCGGAACGAGGTACCATGTGTTTGCATCGTGCAAGCAGAGTTTTGAGGCAAAGGACCAAAAGAAGGACCCTTCAATTCGAGATACCAATGCTTATCCTGAACATGGTAGATTATTCTTGGATGCAGTTTGTTGCGGTTTCCATTTAATATCGGGAACGTGCCCGACAAAGTTTACTCCCAGCTCGTCCATTTAGAACTTGTCAAGTTGTTGAGATTTTCCAATACCCGGATCAAATTGAGAAATATATTGTATTTACCTCTTTAAACGTATCTGGGATATCACGCTCAAGATCAATCAATAGCATCAAGCGCCATTCAGCTATACAAATTGAAATTTTAAATTTTTATATGTTGTCGTATCGCTCAACAGATGACAGCACTTCGTGGTATTTGCTTGAAATTAAATTTCTTGACAATTTAATATTTGCAATCCATTGAGCTGAAAGCTGTCGGAGTTCAATAGCGACACGCGTTTACACTGCGGTGAGGAAAACGTGTTGAAGGTGAAATTCGCTTCACCCTTTCGTAGCTTCCAACCTTGTGGCACGTCTTTGTGTGTTCAGGTCTCTCAGGGCGAAAGTGTCGGCATTTCGGCTGGGCGAGTGCTCTAAAAATGCGGTGAAATTTTAATAACGAATGATTTATGCTCTTAATGTGCTACAGATATAACCGGCGCACACAGGTGTTGACGACATTTTCTTACAGCTCTACTTCGCACCCTACAACCGCTCAAAACTTTGAAATTTCTAAAAAATTCAAAAAGTTTATTCCTGGATGTAAATATAATACTAAGAGTATATTATCTATAATCCAGTTCCAGTTGAAATAGAAATGCACTGAAAGTTGCTGAAAAATTGTAAATTAAGTTCAATTCAAATTTCCACAGGCTCTAACCAATAGTTTTAATAGGGGATTAAATTCAAAAATAGCAATTTATGAAGAAGAAATATTCACCATTTGGAAGTAAAATTTTTATAGTTTGTGGTAAACTATTGAAACGCAGAATGTCTAGTTACTATCGCTCTGCGACTATCACGATTTATGTCCGCCGATGTTTCCGCTACCCTTCAGTCCGTCATTTGAATTTGGGGTTTTGGTTCTTTCTCCAATATCCAAATCTATATACCTCACGAAAGTTAGTACCATTAAATCTAGTTCCCTGAAGCCTTCAAGAAAGAAACAGGCCCAGGCTGGTGTATCTATAGGAAGAAGAAGCGAGACAAAAACAATAGGAACCGCGAATGTCGTAGAAAAATTCTATTAATCTACATTCTAAAGTACCATCAGAAAATCGTGGAAAACGAGATCAGTATAATATTCATCCGGCAAAAAAAATACTTTCGCAGTAGCAGCAGTAGGTCTATCTAACACTCACTAAACTAATATATATATA
>WSZQ02084358.1:3811-16000 GCA_019419845.2 Weissflogia rhopalogaster
CATTGGTAGGAAGTAAAACGCAAATCATTGCAGAAAACTAGCACAGTGCCAAAGTAAAAGAAACCTGGCATTTTTCAAATACATATTAGAATCAAACAAAGTTAAATGTAGGAGTATCATAAAATCCAAGCTCGAATCATGCTCAGATATATATGTGATTATTCATGTGAGCTTCCCATTTTTCTCAAATTTGCAAATTTCTATATTATCACTGTTTCAACAAGTGTTAAATTTTTAATTCTAAATGAGGCTCATTTTGGTGGTGATCAGGCTTTTTAGCAAAACATCCTACAGCACTGCAATCAATCCCAGTTTGTTAGATTACCAAATAAATTTAACGATATGTAATTCGTGCATGTTATGCATATATATTTTGTGTGCGTTCAAAGCTCGTATGCATATTCATAAGTGATGGTAGGTAGCATATCATGTAAAGAAGTGCTTGCAATGCGCACACACGGAGGGCAATCGTGTCGAATTAAGGCTCAGAATTATGGCACGTTGCTTCGTTTCGTTTTTTTTTTGTATAATGATGTTTCATATAAGGAATAATCACCTTTTTTACTATTGTACGCGATCATTTTGTTTGATCTCAGTTATGATCACTTATCAACCATTGTGAAAGCATAGTGTATATTCATTAGATAACTGGTATTCGGAAATGAAATTTAGTGCAGTGTGTGTCCGTGTTAATTATTTAAGTGATTACTTATATTAATTAGTATTTGCCAAGAAAATGAATATTAAAAGGATACCATTTCAATTTGTGTTTTATTTCTTATCCCGATTTATAATTAAGTACACTGATAAACATGTTAATGACTTTACTTAGTTGCTGTATCAAGCAATTGTATGTCAGGTTTTTTAAGATATGAATGGTTTAAAGCCCTTTTGCTGCGAGCTGCGCAAACTGGTGCATTACTGTACGTGGTGTCCACCTCACATATAGCTATGCAAACTAAAGCGCATATGAACACTAGCCACACAAAGTAGCCTAGCTACTACCCTTGCTATTCATATAGCAAGAGCTTACCAGACGAATTCTACTGATGCCGCACTTGTCATTACCTGAACGATTCCCATCGACCTAATGTTGAAAGAATGCACAAATACCTGGTCCGTAAAACAGGCAGACCAAATGAAAACTGCGCAAAGTCAACGCGGGAAAACCGTTGGTACATGGTGAGACCGGTGATAAAGGGAGGATAAGTGGACGAAACGCCTAATTCTGCACTTCCAACCTTGGCTAATCGAAGAGGAACTATGATCTGTGGAGAACTAGATCTGTGGACCTCATAGCTCTTCATGGGGCATGGATGCCAAGGCGATTAATTGTACCGCATAGAAAAACAAAGCACAGAAGAATGCGTATTCTGTGGAAAAACTGACACAACCGAACACATCTTCAAGTGCCGTGAAATTAGATCGACGACTTCAAAAAGGCACCACTGGCCAAAAACTTGCATTTGGGTCCAGATTACATATTAAACATTAATAAAATATTGAATATATCTTTAAAATTGTATTCATGAATACTTCCTATAGACGCATTCTCCGGTATATAAATGCCCTCATTGTCAGTGATAATCTTTCACATAAAAAAAGAAGTTATATCTTCAGGAATAATTAAAATGTATAACAATTATTTATAACTTGTATATATTAATCAAATAATATTCATATGGTTGAAATTCAGCATAAACAATGGTCGAAATACACAAATAGATCAACATCTAAATAATGATTAAATATACCAAATAAATCAATACTTTAAAGAGAAGTAATTAAAAATCAGGCCTTATATAAACAAAATGTCATAATCATTCAATAACTATAAATTAGTTACAAACTAATCAACGATATTCACACAGGTGCCCACATCCCGTTGGGCACATTTTATTGCCGGCGAACCATTGCTGCAAATGTGAAATGTGCCCCCCATGTGAGCATCCCTGGCACCAAGAGTACAAACCTTTCACCACCTGATGGCAAACACTACACAACGAGTATTCCGATGAGTGGCAGCGATCGCACAACCAACCAATTCGATGCAACGGCTTCAAACATTGACTGCAACTCGTATTGATTCGCGTGGACTGTTGATTCAACTGATTAATTCCTTGTATCCATGATAACTTGATCATCTGTGCCGCTTGATTCCACAGTTTCGATCGGCCTAGTAATTCAATATATCCTAAAATCCAATGTTCTTGTGTTGATTCATCCAAACTTTTCAGACTTTTTCGATGATCACCCAAGACGGTGAGGATACACGCCGCCGTCTGAACGTCGCCCATCATGGCATAATGCTTTAAGGTATCAACAACTATACTACTTGGATCCCAGAGTGGTTTCTTTGGCAGTTTGTTGATTGTGATGAAGCAAGGGGTTTGATCCTCCACGGGTATACCCTGAGTGTCGTCGTTCAGATCAGGCGAGTGATTTGAAAATTGTTCCGGGGGTGGTGATCGGTCAAGAATCTCGTGACGTACATTGAATGCCTCGTTTGGTAAATGCCAGTCTTCTGATTGGATAAGGTGACTTGTATTTCGGATACCATTTCGATAATCTAAGAAAATTTATGTTTATCTACCTTTTCGACGATTTTATAAGTCATAATTTGAATTTGGTTTTCTTGAGTAAATTAAATACCTATGCTTAGAGAGTCCAGTTCGAGATCTAATTCATTCTCACCAAAAGAGAAATCTCCTTTGGGTAAGCCAAACTTTGAATTTGTGGTGAAGTCGTAATAGGAACTAACATGGTCGACTTGATCTTCGTTTTCGGTTTCATCATCACCGCTGCAAAATTGTGGTGTGTCATAACCTGAAGAAATAGAGGGATTGATAAAATATGTGCCAAATTATAAATTCATAGCTTAACTAAATACTTCAACGTAAATCCCGTAACAAAAATATCGGGAAATCACGATTTCTTCTTAATTTAAAAAATCATATCGATGCTTGTTTGATATTTAACGATACTTCATTGGTTACGCCCTGGAGTTGTAACCAAGTTGTATTACGATAATTTTACCAATATCCCTCCACCACCAACACATGCACTATCCTCTACAAAATTTACCTAATGTTAAGTCACATCATACATCTAACACAAAGAGGGCATGTAGATCCTTAAACTTAAAGAAATGACAAAAAAGCATGAACAGCTTAGAATGAAATATAAGTATCATCAATGAAGTATGCAATACCGATATTTTCAAGTTTCAACGCGAAAAAGTTGCCGTCACTTTCGATTCTGAAAATTATCGAAGTTTCGATGCCAAAAATTATCTATGCCTTCAAGTTTCACTGCACAAATGTTAGAATACTTTCGATACTGAAAATAAGTCTCTATGGTCCAGTTAAGTGGCGCAGCGGTATGGTTAATGACAACAAAATTCCGAATTCGATTCTCGGTGTGGATGTATAGTAAAAATGAATTATTCTTCTTATCAATAGTATTAGGCTATAATATTGCTATTTGCATTAAAAAGGAAATTAATAGTGCCACTGACCATAGAACTCAAGGTTCGATAAAACAGGAATCCATCCAGCTGGGATTCTTTTAATGAAAAAAAATTGTGTTTTCAAGCAACGAAAGTGCCCCCACACAACATATGAAAGTTACGTGTACCAAGTACCTCTTCTTGGTACACTTGTAAGTTTCGCACAATTACTGACCGAGAATGAATTATGAAAAGCTAAATATATAATTGTTTTCTATAAAACCAAACCTTTTGTCTTATTATCTCCTTCAATAATATGTTCCCCTCGAGTATCTTCACGCTGCATACTAATATTATTAATATTAGGACAGTATTCATCAGCATACATAGTCCGAACGATTTTCCAAAGAATGCTAACATTACTTTTTCCACATTCCTTCGCCACTGCAGCATTCTTCTCACAAAGTTCATAAAAAGGCAGGTCTGTTAGTACGTAATTTCTCGCAATATACGTAAAACTGGCATTTTCATTCGCCTCCTTCGAGTGAAATGATTGCAACGAAGACGACGCAAGGTGAAACTGTTCAGTGACAACTGTATTCGAACTTTTTCGAATGATGCCCGATGATTTACTGGATGAATTAATGCTTCCTTGATAACGCGACGCATACAAGACGCGTCCTTTCTTATTCACTGAAACACTTTGTGGATTTGCTTTGCTTGCTGGCCGACTTGCATCTTTAAATGAGTGTTGGTATAATGTACAGTCCTAAAGTATGGTTTTATGTTACATCGAGAACAATGTATTTATATTTAACTTTATTTAAACTTACCCGACTAGTGCTTAAAAATGTTTGGGGATCTCCTCTCCAGACTACTCTACTTGTGATATCTTTATGTTCATTGAAGGCAGCGAATGGTATATAGGGTCTACGCACGTCCCAAATGTTGATACTACAATCAACAACCAATGCACAACTGGCAATGTGATATTTCCTTTGTGGTCGCCATTTTACATATCCTATTGATGCAATAGTATGTATTGTATGGTCTAACGTTGGTTTGCTAGTTAAGTCCCAAACCTAAACAAATTACTAGATAATCAACCACTGTATAAATGCGTAATATATGATTTCTATATATGAAATTCCATCTTCTGCCGTCGTAGCTCTTAAGGAGGAAATATACACGTACATAACATATTTGGAAATAGTCATAAGTAATTGATAAACGCTTAAAGAATAATCTCTAAATATTTCGATTTGAATAGTCGATATCTACAATATTTACGAAGTTATAACTCACGAAGCGGAGTTATAGATAGAATTATTGTGTTTATAAAGCTTTAAATGCGTTTCTTGCGCAACATCATTTTTTGAATGATGACTCATTTTATAGATAATTAAATTATCTAGAATGCATCAATTGTATTTTGAAAAAAGTGAACTTTTATAGGAAAAATACATTATGAATTTAAAATTTAATAGAAACATGCAACTTTTTCTTGAAAATCCTTGACTTTATAGAGAAGGTAGTTTTATAAACTTTACAAAAACAGGTTTTGCATTTTCGATCAAAATACAGTTCGCAAGAGTGAATAATTCAATAAAAATGACATTCCTTTGTAATTTAAATATCATTTTTATGCTAAAACGTACACTGTGCTTGTGAATTAGATATTTAACTCTCATAAAAAATTCAAAGCGTTTTAAGTTATATTGAGAAACCCGACCAGGTAAATGATTTCCGGATCATGTTAAATAATATTTATACAAGAATAAACCGATGCAAATAGTACCAAATCGCTGATAAGAATTAAGGACATTAATTATCATTAACAATGTGACTACATGCATTTTGACAAACCACGAATTGCCTCTTTTGAATTTAAAATACGGTAAATAAAAATACTAGAATAATTCAAGGTCTTAAATCTAAATCATTAATTTTCTTCTGAAATGAAGTCTGTTGATTAAATATTACTATACTTAAGACTAAATATCAGAAAATTAAATTAAAATTAAAATGACTGTTTTACCTTAATTGATTTATCTCTACTTGCAGTCGCCAACCAAGCAACCTCTGGATGCCAATCACAAGCAAATACAGGACCACTATGTGCAGCGAACTGTTGCAGACACTTTTCAGTCTTTCTCACATCCCACAGCTGCACGCTTCCATTCTCAGACACAGCTGCAAACATGTATGGCTGGTGTGGACTGAATTGCACATCCCTCACACTCTCCGTATTGCTGTAAAATATCGCCACTGCAGCCTTACATCGAAGATCAAAATATCGCATTGTGCCATCCTGTGAACCAGATATCAATCTATATGGTTCAGACACATGAAAGTTCACTTTATTAACAGTTCGTTTGTGCTCTTGATACACCTGTTCCTGCATAGCCTTGCCCATTTTTGTAAGATTCCACACACAGACATGACCATTAGTTGCGGCAGTTGCCAAATAATTATCTAAAGATACGTAAAAAAGCATTTTTCATTATTTCTGAATGCAAGATTTTATTTTTTTACCATCATTTGAGCTCCAAGCGACATCGTTACAGGAGAAACTTAGGTTTAAATGTTTCGATGCTCGCAGATTGCAAATTTCTTTGAAAGAATCTTCTTCAATATTGTACACCTTAAAAACTGAGCACAAACTTTAATTTTTAATTAACTCTTGTGAATTAAGCGTGATACCATTTCTTCCACCAATGGCAACCTGTGTATTGTCTTTGTTCAATGCAAGTGCATTCACAGGACCTTCTTGGGTTACGCTGAATGTTGTCATGGTTGGTAAAATATGGGAAAATGCAGATTTGATAAGAAATTGATTACAGTTGTATTCACGCTACGCATCACATTTTGTCACTTGATTGTTGTTGTACACATAACCTCACTTTACACGAGATTTTGACAAAAGAATTGTCAAACGTGCCAACTGACAGAAAAGGTTAAACTTTTTGAATTTAAAACCTACTGAAAATATTTACATTTTGGCAGTTTATCACAAAGTAAACGAGGATTTATTCGAACGAACCCAAACGTTTTTTTTTTAAGGGAATTATTCATACTCGGAGACTATTCCAAATTTCCACGATATAATAATCTCCTTTTATAGTGTATGTATGATCATAAAAATAATAAGTTCTGTTCGTTTTGTTTGCCATTTTGTCTCGAATGATGAATCCGAGGCTGCCGTTAGCTGTCCCCGTTTCCAAGCCGGACAATCACACTTGTGCATACCAACGTGCATGCGTGATTTTGCCCTTATTTGACCGGGCACCATGAATCAAACAATATTTGCAGGTCATTTTCCGCTGTTGTCCAGTGTAATTTCATTTGCAGATAGTTATATAAATGATTAAAAGAATACACATACTTCACAAACAATATATTCTCCTACATTAACAAATGTCGTCAAGGCATACCATTCAAAACTCGAATAATCAACATCAGCAAGTAATTAATCCTTAATTAAAGCTCTCCTAAAAGTTTCTCTCTCACAGCCCATCTCGTCTCAATGTGTGGATTCTCCCCAGGAAACTTAATTTTATCCCATTCTTGTTTATACTGATGATACAAGGCAACTGGGTCGCTTTTTAAAGGCTTATTAATAACCTTAGGCTTAATAACTGAAAACAAGAATGAGGAATACATAAAAACAAAATATTAACCTTACATGAACTTCTGGCGCTCTTAGTCCGTGGTTTTTTAATGCCAGTATCTAAACTTGTTGCAGTTCCAGTCGCTGTGGGTATTTGCAAAGAAGGCACTGACTTCGATGTACTAGGCACACTTCTGGCAACACTCTCAGTGTTTGAGGAATTCTGTGGTGCTGTCAATTGTACCTGGCTACATTGACATTTCGGGCATTTCTCTGATTCCATCTCGTCTGAATCCTGAGGTATTACTAACTTAGGCACTTCTGTTTGTTGGCAAGCATTCTGCAGATGCACCGTAATAATATGCTCCTTCGGCTTGGGTTTACAAGATGGCTTTGCCTTCTTTTTAGCTTTGGATGCAACAGTGTCAGTTTGATGCAAACTCTCAAACACGTCTCTTTCAGGATAGTCGGGATAGTCTTCTTCAGGTTGTGCTTCACGTTTGTCGGGCTGATGTCTGGCACATTGTTCTTCATATTTTATAAATCTTTTAAGATCTTGAAACAAAAACATTATATATAAAAAGGTAATGGCTTCAATGGGGTTTTATTTTACCTGTCATAAATTCTTTCAATTGGTAAGCATTTATATTCGTATAGCCCAAATAATTCAAATGAGCGAGGACTTCTCTTGCTGTAGGCATAACGGACATTTTGTCTGGAACGTTGGATCAGAAGCGTTCACTAACGTTGAGAATCACACTTTGCAGTCGTTTTACGATGAGTAGTCAAGTATAAATCGTTAATAAACTTTTTTTAGAATAGTTTGAATAAAAATCGCAATCTATTGACGGTTACACCCAGTTCGAACTTTGCGAATTCAATGAGTAATGCAAATTTTACACGTTTGGCATGTATTCAGCAACGAGCAAGTTTACAATGTTGCCAACTATGATGTTATGAAACATTAAAAGGGTCTGTCACTTCAGGTGGGTAGCCTACCTTAATATTGGATGAACAGAACAGTAAGTAAATCATTCATTAGAAATAGTTAAAAATAATACATTTTAAATTCGGGAAGATCGACAGATT
This sequence comes from Weissflogia rhopalogaster, assembly GCA_019419845.2. Classification (NCBI taxonomy): domain Eukaryota; kingdom Metazoa; phylum Arthropoda; class Insecta; order Coleoptera; family Staphylinidae; genus Weissflogia; species Weissflogia rhopalogaster. The sequence continues at coordinate 11,959 of WSZQ02084358.1, forward strand.
GTCCGTGTTTTCGGATCATGGGTTTACGGCAACAGGTTTCTTGGATAACATGTTTAAAAATCATGTTATGTATCAATGTAGTTTACTAATATAACGTCAACATTGCCGATCTCAAAAATGACTTGTCATATATAATTACAAATATTAGCATAAAACGAAAATAAAGCGTCAGTTATGTTCGTGTATTATTTCCCATATTATTTATTACAAGCTCTATCACACAAAATTGAAAATATGTTCGGCAGGTTGCATACCTATAAATTACAAAGAACTCTTAGAAAGGCCGATTAAGCACGAATCACGCTCGCATCATATCGTGCGTTCGACAGTGTTCGCCCCTGATTGCACACCGAGTACACCAGCAACTCGGCAACCAAATACAACAGTAAATGATCGCCATTAGATACCTGAAAACAAACATTCTGTAAACGAATTGCTCGATTTGCGGGTGGTTGTGAAGCACCCGGCTAGAATCGCAGGGCAATGTCGCGTTCAGTACGTGCCGAGACGCGGAGCCGCGCCAAAGATGACATCAAGAAGATTATGCAGGCTGTGGAAAAAGTACGACATTGGTGAGTTTCACATACAAAATGGTCTCACTTGCAACAAACGCAACTCAATTATTTCTTCTCTTTACTTCCTAGGGAAAAGAAATGGGTGACTATCGGCGATACGACAATGAAAATTTACAAATGGGTGCCTGTAGCCACCGGCGGCGAGCTGAAGAAGAACAAGAGAGAGTCAAACAAGGAGAATCTCAGAAAACAGACCGATTCATCAAACTCAAATTTCAGCATGGCTGAAGATTCAAACACATGTATGTGGCTTATAAACAACTTTTCACGATTATTTATAACGATAGTATTTAATCAATATGTAAATACATTTTTAACTTGATGTATGTTACATTTTCAGGTTTTTCCACGGTTAGTGACTCTCAAGGACCCACCGACTTCTCATCTTCACACATGACATTCTCAGAAGACTCAAACTCCCATAGCAATGAATTGCCTGTGAAAAGGCTAAAGACTGAGTAGGGAAATCCATGGAGAAATCGGAGGCATGAGCCAAGTGGTGTATAAATTATTTAGAGTTGAAGGAATGCAGATTTATGATTTCTCCGAATATTGGGACGATGTGCTGATGTTGTGGGCCTCAAATGTATTAGCAAGTACGCTCTCAGACATAAATGATCTCCTATTGCGGGGCATGTGAACATCTTGTATTTGTTCCGGACGTTTCCATTCTGTAAAAATAAATTTTAAGTTATAAATGATTAAAACAAGTACCTAATATTTACCGTTCTTGATTTTTTTTACTGTTTGCGTAAGTTTTGTACATTTATCCAGAGAATCTTCTATTTTTTTAGTGTTGGAAGTCAATTTGATGCTGTTTTTATTAAGCGTAGTGAGATCCACATCAATTTCAGAGAGGTTTGTGTTTTTCTCAGCATTTTTCATAATTTCACTGCATTTTGTAAAGATTTCTTTGAACTTCTTATGATGTGTGAAGGGTCCATTTATACATTCATTACCTTGGCAGACAATATTCTCAGGTTTAGTGATGATCGCAGACAATGTGTCACAGTCTGATGTTATTTGTTCGGCAATTTTGTGGTTATTGAATTTGGATTCGTTGATTTGTGAAAGTTGTTTTTGCATTTTCAGTTGATAATGTTTCTTCAGTATCTCAATTTCTTTTGCTTGCAAAGCTGTGAGTTTCTCTGAGAGTTCGTAAATGCTATTGGCTGGGGTAATTGTAGAATATTCATCCATTTTTGTTGCTGAGATTCGTTGTTTACTGTTAGGAAGAAGACCTTGTTAAGCTTGAAACGCACATAATGGCTTGAAAGTAACGGGTGTAACGGCTGATTTATATTTTATGATGGTATATGATTTTGAGTCATATATAGTTGTATATAAATGCAACCCTCCGAACATATTTCAAGAACAATTTCACCATTAATACCAAGAATCCTCAATTCTCTTTGCGTTTCTTAACGGCTTGTTTATTTTTATATTTATTAGTATATTGATTAGTCTTTAAAATAAACCAAGTAACCCACCCAAGTAACGAAGTGTTACCGCGAAATTTAAATGATGGGAAATTAATAGTTAATACACAACACTTAGCGAATACAGAACTTTTATTATACGGAATCTTATCTCTAACGGAAAATTTTCCAGGTCCTATATTACCTCGCCTTATATGACATAGGGGGGGGGGAGGGGAGCGCCACCCTGGTATCTCGTAATTACTCCGGGGAGTACCTTCCAAAACCATGTTTGGAATACGCTGAACTATCCCGTGATTGTCTCATGGTAATCTCTGAAATGGTGTGAGCAACATTTTTTATAATTAGGTTACTGAAATGTTGGTAATTTTGTCGAGCGGTACAGAGAGCCGTCAATCGGAAATCGTGAAAACAATAGCACATTTTCCATTAGACATACTAGGCACGTTCCTAGGGGCCCCAGTATTGGAGGAACATAGAATCGGACTCTGGGACTAATTTGTCATATGTCACAAACAACTCCCCCACATTTTCGAGATAGAGAGATTCCAATAATAATTTAGAGGCCCGTAAACATAAATGGCCTGGAGACATAAACGACCTGAATCCGCCATTGATCAATACCCATACCACTTATCATATACCCATACTTTTTGGTTACCAACCACTCCCCAAGTACAACTTCTCCTATGACAAAATCCTGTCATGTTATACTTGGGTTAAGGAGACCCCCCTTAAATAGGAGCCCTCTCTTTGGGCTTATATGTTACAAATATGTTCGGAAGGGCAGAATCATTTCATTGGGGGAGGAAGGAGCGGATGCATTTTTATTTATATATTACAGACCGATAGATTAATTCAAATTTAAGATGGTTTAACAAACCCTTGTTTCATATATCACTTTCCTATTGTAATTACATGATGTTTTGATAAGAATAGGAATTTAATTGTAAGATAAGATTGGCATGCACTTATATTATTTAGTAATCACATGTTTGGTCCACATTAACAAGTGCAAGTCGTATTTTCTTGTTATGTAAAGCTTCTCTTCCTTTCAGTATAAATGATTTCTCTGGCCTTTTTACCCTTGTAATAATCCAAGCAAACTCAACTTTACCTTGATGCACATTCGTACAGGAATACGTTACCGCATAGTTTTCATAATCAGTGTCCAAAATCCATGCTATATCAAAGGCTAATCATACATATACAGTTTTAAAAATGACTTTTATGTATACATTAGTATATACATCTTACCCTCTGTTAAACCAGGTATAACATGTAATTTTCCTCTGCTCAAATCACTTTCGGTACCATATGCATTATAGTGGAGTTCTTGACGTTCGGTATCATCTCTATGTTCCCCCAATAAACATGCCCCATACGCCACTGCTTTACTCTCATTTAATCTAAAATTCATATAAATTCGTTTAAACAGCAACAAACTTATAAATTTTGTTTACATACGCCACAAAAGAATCGGTAATGTTAAAAGTACCATCGTTGTTAGATTGGAATAAGGTTTTATAGCATTTGGTTCCGTCTTCAAATGCAATATAAGATCTTTTAATTAGATACCACTCTCCTACAAACTAATTACAAAATATTGTAAGCATAAAATTAATAACATAGAATGGTACCTTCTCAAAGTTAAAATCTCGGTAAGTGCCTATTTCAGGATCACATGCGCCATGACTATAAGATTGTGCATTTGCACTAACAATAAGAGTCGCGTACAATACCAAGAACTTCATCGTGTTTACCCACATTTTTACAAACAATAAGTGAATCATTTTATAAAGACTGTCTCCTATTATATCCTGCTGCCGCCATTGTTCTTAAAATATAAATAGAGACACCTTAAACAATGCATAATTATATTTGCCCAGCCACTTTTGTAACGAATTGAACTTAACACAATTAATACAATTTACAATCAACTACATTCTACTGTGGCGGTCCAGACCACACATTAGCATGTATTAGATATTGTATTTCTTCAAGGTTTTTTCCACTGTCTATTCTCTC
>WSZQ02084369.1:3713-15999 GCA_019419845.2 Weissflogia rhopalogaster
ATTATCAAGGGGAATATCCTCAATGTCCGTCGAAGATTTATACGAATATTTTAGTACGTACATATACGTACTTAAATGTTCATTAAATCTACGAAGGAAATTTGAGATATGCCCCTTATAAGTTTCATATTATTAGCTCAAACATCTAATAGTATGAAACTTGGATACAGAAAACAGTATTTTAATCTTATAATAAATACAATTTACTAAGTAAAAAATGGGTTTTCCCACACATCAACAATGAAAATAAATAACAACAAACACATCTAAATGTATACATATGCATTTAAATACTTGTTAAATAATAAAATCATAAATAAATAACTAAATACTTTAACTTTTGATAACGTAAATAAATCTTCTAAATATGTTAATAATGTATTTTCTTGTTACAGGTTGGTCTCACTTAAGTTTACCCAAACATTCTCGTCGATTTGCCATCACGTGGCACTTAGTCTGAAAAGTTTGGGCACTACTCCAAAGCCAGTCGCAGACGCGAAAAGCGGGGAAAACTTTCGATTATGTATCGACGTTAACAGCGTTACGTGTTCTCTTTTTTCGGGGACGCTGTTTGACTGTTTGACGTTCTAGCCATCGTATCAGTCCCGTCCTTCGCGTCCCAATATCATCCCATCCGCCAAAAAATAACGAAAGCAAGACCCGAACGCTCAAACTTCTAACCGACCCACATCCTCTGCCTGCATCCTTAATATATCTACATTCACCCTTTCCGCCACCCTCCGTTTCGTCTTTTTTCTTTTTCTACACCAACGAGTTGCTAAGCTTGGTGAGAAGAGCTGGACGGGGACAGGATGAACGTAGGAAACCTGGGGAACGGGTATGTAAGCATTATGTGTATATGCTTTATTCGGCATTCAGGACGCACGACGCTTTCGCTTCGATGTTATAATCTAATCCGCACGGAAAAACTCGGGCTTTGATACAACAACACACATGGAAAAAATCGCGAGTGTCGCGCGCACGAGTTGCGAGTTTTTTTTTTTACTTTTTGAAAAGCTTGCTGAAAGTGTGCAAAAAGTTGGTTTTAAGAAAAAGGAAGAGGTGGAGGAGAGTGTAGTACAAGCGTGAAATGCACAAACGACGGAATGAAGCCACAAAAAGCGCTTTGCTTAAGGAGATAGAACAGCGGTCCTCAAACAGTGTTTCGCTGTTTTTCCATAGACTTTTAATGAATCCATTTCTTTTATTAAAATTATTTTTTTCTATCATGAACAAAACTTCAACATGCAGTTTTTATTTTGTTTGATTTACCGAGCATCGACTGTTATAGTCATTAGCTCAATTCAATTCGTTTTCAATGTAATTAGTCATATTAGAGGCTAATACTATTGTTTGTACGTTAGCGTCTTGACGAGATTATGTCCCTGCGATTTGTAAGATCGCAGACCATTATTCAAAAGGCGTTAATGACTTCGCCAGCAAAGTAAGTTCGATTCGCCGCCAAGTTACGGCGACAACACACAAATTACACGACACGAGAATGTTAGAGAAATGGTGAACTTACTTGGTTGAATGCTGGATACAAAGTTACTAAATTTACAGAATAATTACAAGATGAAGCTAAAGCTTCTTAGTACTCGGTGCGCAGCGCATGCGCACAAAGGGTGAACATGGCGTGGTGCGCAAACAACTATGCGCACAGGCTAGGGTAGGCTCACAAGTGAAATGTGGTGATGATGGCGGTGTGGCACCGGTTCCACGTGGTGATAATGATGGACGGCAAACTGTTGACACTGGTTGTAAGACAGTGGAGTAAAGACCCATGCTTGAAAGTCAAGAAATCTATTACGGAGGTTGCGAGAATGGAAGTAAAAGGAGAGTTAGAGTTACCTAGTTAATGGAGGAATGTTGGAGTGGGGGAAGGTCGGGAACATTCCAAAGCATGCTAGCGTATAATAACCTATTGAAAATGTGTTTCTTTATCAAAAGATATGAATGAAAACTTGCTTTTAAAATATAAAACTGAGCTTTTCAAAAAGTTCATATCACTTATAATTCGGCTTTTTATAGATTAAAAAAGGATCATTGAAAAATTAATTTTTATGAGACATTTATGAATACTTGTAGATATTGTTTGTCTAGTAGTGTAGTGATTATTGAAAATAAGCTATGAAATGAAAAGGACGTAGCAAATCACTTTTCTACGTCTGTTATTTAACGTAAATATTTCAGTCTCGTCTTAAGTTCATGAAATATCACATCACGAATATTCACGTCATCGTAAATTTATTGACATGTCCTATATACTCATCCTTGAAATACATGAGCTCGAAATATTCACTAAATGACATACATACAAGTCCTTACATGAATATTTCTATGAATACAGTTTGAGAACCACTGGAAAGAGATACGCTTTGCGACGCGATGTGATTGCGAGTATTACAAGTAGTCAAATACTACGTGGTTAAGCTTATTGAGCATACCGGCTCGACGCGACGCAACTTTGTTTTGAGGTTAGAACCGCTGTGCGAGTATATCATGCCGACATTATCTCGTTTCGGGGGCGGTTCTGGATTAAATGCAACAAAGAGCCACGAGCAGTAGTACTCTGGTGGCGACGACGACGGCGTCGACGTGCCTCGTACCTCGTGAATACTAATGCGCAAAAGGTTTTTATACGTTTTCTGTGCCAGTTTGCGCGGCTTGTTTTCCAACGAACACAGTAATGTGTCGAGATTTCAATATGGATGCTGCGCCTGTTTGTACTTTAGAGTTACAAAGTAATTAAATAGAAAAAGATACATCAACTAATTAAAATTTACATTTTTCTTGCTCATTTTGATGTTTTTATTCGCGCTTTGAAAGTATAATGAAAAATGGAAATTCAATTGGGTTGCTTTTGTGTTATAAAGTTTGTTGTAATTATATTTTAATTAATTAACTTTAAGAGAGGAAGGAACATATGGGTATATTAACAAGTTTAGGTGTTAAAAAAGGAAGAATGGCAATTTAATTAATCATTAAAATTTATTTTTTATGAGACATTTTTGAGTAGTTGTAGATATTTTGTGCAACTTTGGTCTCTGAGACATGTCTCGGTTTATCTAGTAGTCTAGTATCAATTCGTTTAAGCCATGACTACGATTTTGTAGTTAGAATAAAAATCGCTGGTCTATTAACTTTACACTGATATAAACCTTAAGCAACATAAGACACGTTAGCGAAGGTTAAGTTAGGTTAGGTTAGGTTAAGTTAGGTTAGGTTGTTTAGGTTATGTTAGGTTAGGTTAAGTTAGGTTAGGTTGTTTAGGTTATATTAGGTCTAGTTAGGTTAGGTTAGGTTATGTTAGGTTAGGTTAGGTTAACGGCGGTTAGGCGAAGGTTAACAGTTGTGTAAGATGACACACCCTGACGATTATTAATAGTAACCAAGAATATTTTCATATTAGACTGCGATGATGAGACTGAGTAATTCAAATTATAATAAGGATGCTAGACGAGGCCAAGAACAGACTCACTAGACAGTCTATGAAACAAGTCACATGATTAGATAGATCTACAACGTAGATACGGGGAGGTATAGAGGCTAGTAGAGTGATGTTGGCGGAAGGCCGAGAACCCTCCAAGACCAACTTCAGTCTACTATATACCTCTTTAAATCCATTTTCCATGGAATATAATTGTACAAAGGCAGTTAACTGCCTCATTTCTCATTTAATTTCATTAATCTAACAAGCAATGAGTTGCAAACAATTATAAATTAAGTTATACGTTAAAAACAATAACTTTAACAAGATTTGTAAAAAACGAAACAAAAATACATATCTAATACAAACCTAAGAAAGGTCTCTAGACAGTCTATGCAACATGTCAAACGATCATCTCTGAACAGATTCAACTACAAGGTAAATAGGTTGACTTATAAAGGCTAGTAGAGTGATGTTGGAGTGGGGGAAGGCCGAGAACACTCCAAGACTCACTATAGTACACTTTATATCTCTTTAAACCCGATTTTCCACAAAAAAAATAACAGAGCAACGGTAGTTAACTGGCTCAGTCCTCACTTAATTTCATTAATCTATCGAGTAATGAGCTAGAAACAATTAAAAATTATGTTTTACGTTAAAAACAATAACTTTTACAAAAATAGTAAAAAACGAAACAAAAATTATTATCTGAAACGTATTTATAATATGTTCAATACTGTTCTGATTTTTAGTGTGGAGACCTTAATCAGTTATTCGAATGCATGTTTATTATGTAGAGCGACATCTATGACGTATATACACGTCCTCACAAAAATGGAAGTCCATTCAGACTTGTATGAACTAAAAATCAAAAAATGATTGGAAAAAGTTTTAGATATGTTGTCTTTGTGATTAGTAGACCTTATACGGAAATTCCTCAAGTTACGATGAAGATAGAAAAGTGTACGGAGACTAATAGGAGTGGGGGAAGATCGAGAATACTCCAAAGCTTACTACAATATGCTTTTTGCAGATAAAAACGTATTTAAACAAAAGAAAAAGATTTTTTTAAAAATTCAATTCAAAATTCATCAATTTAAGTTCGTATAAATTAAAAATAATGCATATTAACATAAATTTTATAGGTAATGAATTTACGTCTTTAAAATAATCCATTTCATCTTTCTTTGACATAGCATGAACTCAAAGACTTTTTTGATTTTAAAATATTTGTCTTCTTAAAAATCAGTCAAAAATTTACACAAGTTTGAAAATTACCGGAAACTTTAGACGAGTTGTGATTGTTATTAGATCAATTTGTATGGAAATTCCTCAAGCTATTCTGAATATGTGGACGTATACAGAGGCTAATAAAAACGTGTAGGAGTGGGGGAAAGTCGAGAACTCTCCAAAACCTACTACAGATCGCTTTATAATGATATAAATGTATCTAATAAATGAGAAGCAATTATCTCGTTTAATTCGGTTTCGAATTCATCAGTTTAACTTAGTATACATTAAAAACATTACACAAAAACATAAAATAAATAGGAAATGCAATTATGCGTTTTAAAATAATCAACATAAGAAAACCATAATCACCATAACAATTATTATTATTTTCTTGTACTTGTTTAAAACTGACTTATAAAGAATTAAAAAGAACATCCAAAGAAGTTTCCCGCTTTTACAGTAGTTCAATTTGTAGGAAAATTAGCCAAACAACGCCTTAAAACCTCACTTGCAACGCCAAAAACCAACGAGCCTTCCAAAGTCTTCAGCAATTTGTTATAAGCGTTGCGTTGGCGTATTCCAATATATATTGTGTGTCTAAACTGTATTGTTGACTGTGTTGCTCGCTCGCTGAAACTTTGTCGAAAATCTAATAACGCATGTGTTAAGACCACGCTACCCGCACCGGCACGCGTGGTTGGTTCGTTCCGGGGAGGTGTACAGCGGGGTCTACACGTCCATAATATATCAGCGTCTAGCCCCAAGAAACGCCCGGCGACCGGGGTTTTGTTTCGGCACGTCGCAATCCCGGAAGCAGCACCAAACGCAAGAACGCACTACACACTTCCTATTTCCACCGGGTTGAGGAGAGTGTGGGGCCGGTGGGTTTGCCACCTCCTTCTCCATTCGTTCCCTTACACTTCCCGATGGCAATGACGAAGGTTCGAAATGCGAGCGAAACATAAACACCAAGTGCGAAAGGGCCGCTCTACGAACAGGCAGCGTGAAACAGCAGCAGCGTAAAACTACAAGGCATGTCAGGAATTGTTGCCCAAATCTAAACGGTACAAGATGGCGGTATAAATCAAATATACCCGCAGCGAAATGTAAGAAGAAACATTCACAAATGTGGATTTTATAACTTAAAACGGAAAAGTATTGGGATAAGTGGTACGAGGGTAAGTTTATTGCGGCTACGTGATGTTGGAACTGAGATCATTGAAGATAATCGAAGAACTTTGGAGTGGGGGAAGGTTTAGAATCGTCTAAAACATACTACAGTTTATTAAATAGATATTTGACGTTTTTTTTAATGGGCGTTGCCGGCGTAGTACTAACCGGAGCAAGTGGCTCATTGGAAAGTGAGCTGCTACTTTTATAGCTGTCTTTCCTATAACTTTTGTATAAGGGTTGATACTTCTCGGCATCCGTACGGAAGCATTTCTTCGAGGTTTATTCCCTTACCACGTTTGTCTGGTGTTCATTCCTTCTGTTTGAGAACTTTCTCATAGAAGGAGACCACCGTCATCCATGCTTTTTGCAGGCCATCATCCTGCTGCTCAGTTGTTTGGGCGTGGGTATTTCGCATTGTGTAACTCTCAGCATATCCAGGCGTTGTATGCTCCATGCAGGATAAGTGGCCAGAGATATTTGACGTTACCATCCGTTAAACTATTAGTAGAAAATCTGTTTAGTATGTTTTGTAGTATGATTTGGATGTTTCCATACTTTCCGCTTCTACCACTTTTACTCCGTTTTCTAGAATCGCCCTTTATAAAATTCAGAACTAGACAAATTTCCAACAAAGAGATACTCGAGGGTGACAGAAACAGAGTAAGTTTTTGGTCTTTCTTTGCAAAACGATAAAATTGGAAGGAACAGAGAATGTAAACGTTTAGAACTGTCTAAAACTTGCTACAGTTCACTAAATACATATTTTTCGGATGATAATGAACTATGAATGTCTTTTGTATATCTTGTAGAATAATTTGATTTTATATAACCAAGATTTTGGAAAGTATGTGAAAGACATTTGAAAAATGTATATCTAACGTTTATAACTGATAGTAAGAAGAACACAGATTGATGATGTTACGCGGTAGTCGCGGTTTTTAATAACATTAATTTATTTCCCAGCACGGGACCAGACTTAACTGGATCTTCTGCTAAGTTCCTTGAGTTATCGCGAGACAAGTATTACAAAAAGCTCACCTCAGACGTCACAGTTCAAAAATACACGAAGTACAAAGCACAACGACTTTATTCAAACGGCACAATGAACACACAAATACAAAAGAAAATAGACGTGAACACGACAACTCACCAGAGGAGAAATAGGCCGAATCGGGCGCGTACCACGCTTTTATGGTGGCGCAAACCCCGCTTTTCTCCTCATTCTCACTCTTCGATGTTGTTAAGCGCGCTCGGCGCGCACCGAGAACAACTTAAGCGCTGCACGCAAGGGCAACATATATTTAGTTAAGAGTAATGGCGCTGCAGGCGCTGTCAAAATTTAAGCAAATACAAAATACAAATGCGTGGGCAACCAACTCAACAGATGAATAAAACGCTTAAATTCTCTGGTAGTGTTGGGAACCGGCCGTTCAGCTCACAACATCAACTTCTGACGAAAAGATAGAAGAGTTTTCACCTACCTTTCACCGATGATCTTTTATTTTAAGACAGGCCCGGAAACTACCCGTTTCGTTGACAAATTTACAATAACTTGGGTTGGGGTTCACACCACCACAACGCTTTACCTCACAATCTTCCACCTCATGAACCTACCCTGGACCACTCGCTTGCCTTCCACTCGCCTACCACTCGCTCTCTCTCACCTCACACAGGGTGTGCCCAGAAAGTCTTACCAACTTCTCTAGCAAAACTAGGTCATCTGGCTCGCACATGTTGGGGCCACCAAGGCATACGTCAGTCGGTCCCACGTTTCTGGTCGGCAATGGAAACACAGTCACGGCGGTGCTCAAACAAAGCCTAAGGCGTCGTTCATACCGGAGACATCGCATCGCCTCACTTCGTGATTTCCTCTGTCTGACTCATGTAATAAACGGAGATAGGTTGTTTCTTCGAGTTTCTTCATCTCCTTTTCTTCATTTTCGTCAAGCATATTCGTCGAGGATACGCATAAGCCCGAGGTCGAAGTCGCCGCCAATATTGACAAACGTTTTCGAAATTGTCCAGACCCTAATAAATCGGCTCTTGATATCGTAAAACATACAACATAATAGCAAAAATAATTTTATTTTTTATGAAAGGCCAACGGTTCCCAACCGGTAGTATAATTTGGTTCAGACCTTCCCAGTTGCATAATTCGACTAACTCCAAGATTCACATGAATCAATCTGTCTCCAAACCCTGTACTTGTCTTCTACGCTTATAAAGATTGAGACGCACCTCATAATCCTTCAAAAAAAGGATTAAGTCTTCCAATAGGACAATCTATCAAGATCCTCCTAGGAAGGTTCACACAACACTCTACGTGGTCCTTCCGATTAGAAACCCATCTAATTCCATTCCTTCGCATAGGACAGTCAATTCTTTCCATGGTCCTTCGAACCGGATACACAACTATTTCCGACTACTTTTATTGCTTTTTCTAGGGACGCCTCTTTAACAACATTTTCACTAGAAGATGGTAGAAAATTCTTACAAAAATCCTCCCCTCTTCTCGTTTTACAACTTTACTAAACTTGCAATTAGACTAAAACAGCTTGCAAGAGAAGGAACATATTTCTAATTAAACATCCCCTGAATTACTTAGAACGTAGTTACTTAGTGTGCGATTGACATGTAACAATTTCCAGCGAAGAGATTACAACCGTAACAGTCATCGTCAAAGCTATACTGCTCGAATTTACTAAGCACTAGAACAGTAACTGTTAGAAGTTTGAAGTTGCGTTTGAGTTTTCAACAGCTTCGAAACTCTCAATTTCATTGGTCGGCCGACGAGAGGCACATGGTGCCCGTGACTCTTCGACGACGTACTTGCTTGGTACTACGATTTCGCGACACTGTCGGCGTCGTGTGTTTCTTGCAAGAGTTCGCGTCACACGCGACATGACACGAGATGAGAAGGCGGGAGATTTATGTATGTGGTGAAATTCATCGCCTGCGCCCAGGAGTGTATGTGTGTATGCGTGTGTGTGTGTGTCGCAAGTTTCTTCGAAACGTAATGAAACATGCAGCGTGGCGAGCGGGCGAGTGAAACTTTGGACGTGAACTTGAACAATATGGCCGCCACTTCACGCAACTGTCGCCGCAAAAAACCAATAAACTACAAATATTTGCAAACTTCCTTCGACTCCTCTCTCTCTCTCTCTCTCTCTCTCTCTCTCTCTCTATTTCTCCCTCTCCCTTTCTGTCTCCATTTCTCCCTCTCCCTTTCTGTCTCCATTTCTCTCTCTCTCCCTTTATCTCCAGCACCTTCCTTTTTCTCTTATAAAAATGCATTTCAAAATAGTTAGGATGAATGTAAATGTGCCTTAACGGGTTGCTTTTAAATTATTACCCCGAGATTTGTAAGGTCGCGGGGCCCTATCCAAAGGGCTTGGTCCAGTTCACCACTGGAATAAACACGAAGAAATAAGCAAAAACTAGGGACACGTCGATAGAAGAGGTTAAAACATACTTACTCGGTGCAATGCTGGATTAAACCTAACTTTATTTACAAAATGGTAAAAGCGGTGAAGAAGCGCCAACATGGCACGCAATAGGTATGGGGTTGCTAGGCATGCGCGACTTAAGCGTGCGTGGGCAATACCAACCCCATTATCAGTACATACAAAAATTCCTAAAAGCGCCAGTGGCGCGAACAATGTAAGAGGTACACTTACAATTGAAAAGTAGAGTGGGGGAAGATCTAGAACTCCATAACCTATTACTTCCTCTTACTATAATTAGTATCTTACAGTAAGAGCAGCTCAAAAAGTTTCAAATCCTAGTGTGGTCATGTCTAGTTGCTGAGACAAACACACTTACATGTCCTCTTACAATTAGAAGTCTTCTGCACGGCTACCAACATATCCGAAGTGTAAATCATATGCTCAAAGTTCACAAAAAGATTCTGTAAGAAATGCAGACTATAAGTTTATCTCTGCTCAGCGATTAGGCGAAAAGTCCTTGAAAATGGAAATACAAAATATAAGACAGTCCCAAAGAGGAACGAACAGTATGCAAATGAAATGTAAGGGTAGGGGAAGGTCTAGAACTCTCCAAAACATACTACTCTACTCTCCAAAGCAGCTTTAGAACTTTCCAAACGGACGAAACACCTGCGCAGCAAATATATAAAACAACAAACACCCTTACATGTACCCTTAGAAGTCTTCTTCACTTTCGATTCCAAGCTATCAAAAGAGTGAACCATATGCCCAATGTATCCAAATAAATTCTGAAAAAAATAGTCTATAAGTTTATCTCCGCTCAGCGATTAGGCGAGTAATTGAAGGGAAGTCCTTGAAAATGTAAGAATAAAACGTAAGACACTCCCAAAGAGGAACAATCAGTATACAAATGAAATGTAAGAGTAGAGGAAGGTCTAGAACTCTCCAAAACATACTACTCTACTCTCCAAAGCAGCTTTAGAACTTTCCAAACGGACGAAACACCTGCGCAGCAAATATATAAAACAACAAACACCCTTACATGTACCCTTAGAAGTCTTCTTCACTTTCGATACCAACCTATCAAAAGAGTGAACCATATGCCCAATGTTTCCAAAAAAAATTCTGTAAAAAATACAGTCTATAAGTTTATCTCCGCTCAGCGATTAGGCGAGCAATTGAAGGGAAGTCCTTGAAAATGTAAGAATAAAACATAAGACACTCCCAAAGAGGAACAATCAGTATACAAATGAAATGTAGTAGTGGGGGAAGGTCTAGAACTCTCCAAAACTTACTACTCTACTCTCCAAAGCAGCTTTAGAAGTTTCCAAACGGACGAAACGCCTGCGGACCAAATTTATAAGAAACACTATTTCCTTCAATAATCGACGGTGGCATACTGTTCACAAACTCATTGTAACGCTAATCTAGGTTAATATAGGACGGACAAGACAACCGCAAACTCCGAGGCGAACCACAAGCCATCCGATATTAATTACCTGCCTTGAACGTCGAATGAAAGGCGCTTAATTGACGAACGCTGGCTTATGCATCATCGCGTTCGCACACAGTGTTCAATGCTTTGCAAGACTCAATCATTCATGCGATAATGCGTCGCTCCACTCTAGTCATGCGAAAACACCGTTTTGCACATATTACTATCTCCTCTCCGAGACAGACAGCTACAGACATCCCAGACATGTTTCTCTGCCAGTTTTGAGGTTATTCTAGGACTGCAGTCGATAACACTGACAACACAATGAAGCTTTGTTTCATTTGTTTATTTATTCGAAAGCAATTTCGATTCGTTGCTTTGGCTTTGGTTTAATTATTGACTTCACAGCGGCAGGTGGGAGGTGGAAGGTGGAAGGTAGCAGGAAAGGGATAAATAGGAGTTTGAAGCGTAGGTGCTACGAGTGCATGGAGAGTGCAACAGCAACAGTGCTGTAATATTGATGTTCGTATCAGGTCGTGCAATTGGGCTTAACTGGATTGCCGATCCGGCAACCACCGACAGGGCAATTCGTGGCACCTTCGGCCAGGTGGCTAAGGTGGTCATGGTAAGGCAATCCGAAACAGCGTGGCGAGGCGCCGAGGCAATCGTCGAAAAATGATTGGATCCGCTTCGGATATATACAACTTCGAGCCTCGAGCTTTGGTGTTCGGTGAAAATACGCGGGAAAGACGAAACAAATCTAACGCGATCCCCTAGCAAATACTAGAAATAACATCAATTCACCTCAAAATATGTCTCCTCTTTTTATTTCTTTTAAGAGGTTTATGTTTTGTCTAAACCTAAAAAGTCTAAATCGTTTAGAGTTTATAGGTCCATTAACATCGGTTATAGTTTGTGAAATTAGGTTAGGAAGACTTTTATTTAAAGGTTACTTCTTATATTTTAGATGAAGTTTAGTTCTTATATTTGAAGTTCAAGTCTTACATTTGAAGTTTGTTTCTTATATGTGAATGTTCCTTCTTACGTGTGAAGAGTGTTTGAAGTTTAATCTTGATTTAGAGAACAAAATAAGACAGAAAATTTAAACTTGTGCTTCAATAACTTTAAAATCAGAAGAAAGCGTATACTAGTGTGTTTTCGAACGTTCCAGACCTCTCCCCACTCAATGTTTCGCTTGGCAGTTACTATTAAAGTCATAAAAACACGTTTGTATAGAAAATGGCGAAATAGAAAAGTACGTAATAATTTATCTTCAATATTTTAGTGGGGTTTGCTCCACTCCAAATAGTTTTTTGTGTCTTATCATAGTTTCAAACTTTGGTGTGAATGGCTTAAAGTTTTTACTCCATCTTCTATACTAATTATTATTTATTATTCAACAACCTTTTTCTACCACATAGTGGTGTAAGGGAATAGTAACTTTCACCCGGCCCAATCACTTTGTGCATCCGGGTTTTTTTTCCGGGGATCTTTGCAAGCGAATCGCCCAACCTTCATTCGCGTTTTTACCGCGAAATCAGGAGTTCGCGGACGGCGCCGCAGCCACTT
>WSZQ02084380.1:0-15996 GCA_019419845.2 Weissflogia rhopalogaster
TCAGATATTTTTATATTCAGTTTTTTCTTGCAATTTTTCTTGATGTGCCTTATATTTGAGTTATAATATCATAAGACGTCTATATCTTTAAATTTCGAATGCAATATTTTGTTTTTATTGTAGATTTGTGGATAAAATAAAAGGATAATTTTTAATTTTCACTTGAGAGCTTTACATTTCTAATCAAAATGCTACTCAATATAAAAATAACAGAAAAAAGGAGTGTATAGAAAGATAACCTATATTATTAACCATATAATGAGTGAGCCAGGATATTTACGAGTAGCTACCATTCAGAACACGTACAAAACACGTACACAAACAAAAACAAGTTTACATACAATTTCGAAAGTAATTTGTAATTTTAAATTTCATTGCGAGAATCACGTTGAATAGACCATCTGAATTAAACTAGGCAAATATTAATTTATTATAATGAAATTAGTACTGTTGCATTCAGATATTTTTCTATTCAGTTTTTTCTTGTAATTTTTCTTGATGTGTCTTATATTTGAGTTATAATATCATAAGACATCTATATCTTTCAATGTCGAATGCAATATTTTGTTTGCATTGTAAATTTGTGGATAAAACAAAAGGATAATTTTTAATTTTCACTTGAGAGCTTTACATTTCTAATCAAAATGCTACTCAATATAAAAAATAACAGAAAAAATGATTGTATAGAAAGATAACCTATATTATTAACCATATAATGAGTGAGCCAGGATATTTACGAGTAGCTATCATTCAGAAAACGTACAAATGTCCACAACAAAAACAAGTTTACACACGAATTCGTTACAAATAGCACTATACAAAACTTTTACTGCCCCTTATTGCGAACAGAGACAATACAACGCCGTCGATTTCAAAATATCCTACGATCTCAAGTACGTGCTTCTCATAACGGACGTCATCAAACTCTACGAGCATACGAGACTCGCCCGTTACCACATCTACGACCGCACCACCGGGTAGGTTCATCCACCTCGGCGGGTTTAACGCACCCATGAGGATGCTGATCAAATTTATTGCGCAGCTTCCGCAAGCCGCTCTCGCCGAACGAGACCGACGAGCATGCTCCACATCTGCAATATGCTGCGTGGTCGCCGAACGAATCGGCGATCGCATTCGTCTTCGAGAACGACGTCTACTACAAGCCGTTCATGCAGAAGGAACTGGTGTGTCGCATCACCAGCAACGGTGCACGCGATGGCGTCTTCAGCGGCGTGCCCGACTGGCTCTACGAGACGCAACTTTTGCACACTGATCACGCACTGTGGTTCTCACCGGATGGGCAGAATCTACTCTACCTCAGCTTCAACGATGCAGCTGTTGAGGACTACAAATATCCTTGGTACGACAGCAAGAATGCACATGAGAAATATCCGAAGATTAAGGCGGTCAAGTATCCCCAGGTAAGGGTGATATCATTAATGTTGAGATATATTCTATGGGAAAATACAACAAAATCCTTTGGGCTAGACGCCCGCAGGATGTTTACAGATAAATATAGCCGGGGATTAGGAAGCTAGACTTTGCTAAATTAAGGGGGGATTCACTAATAACTTTGTTATCTTAAAAATTTTTTTTGTTTGATTTTACCGAGCATCGACTGCCGTCATTGCTGTCGTCATTAGCATTATTCAATTCTTTTTCAATGTAATTAGTCATATTAGAGACTCACACTATTGATAAGAAGAAGAATTTACTTTACTATGCGTCCCCACCGAGAATCGAACCCGGGACCTCAGGGTCTTTGACCATACCACTGCGCCACTTGGCTGGACGGAAACACATTTAAACACTTTTTTACGAAATATATAGACTTAGTTGCGTATGATGCGTATTTCAACGCGAGGCATCATCAGGCACTAACAATTTACAAAGTGCGTTCACATATTTATACAAAAATATTTCGGGGTGCAATATTGAGGGTGAGGGGAGAGCGGAATAGTAAGTCTAGTTGGTCATTTAAGTCGTGGTCCGCATTATCATTTATGGCCTTTTATTTATAAAAAGCATTGAGCACGTTTAGCTTATAGCCTTTAGGGGTCAGGTGGAGAAATTTTAGGCCGTCTATTGAACGTGTTGTCTGAAGTTATGAGGTGCTCGGCAAGCGCGGAACATTGTGGTTTCCCCGCGCTATTGGAGGGGCGCAAGTGTTCTTTGAACCGAATGTGGAAGTTGCTACCAGTTTGCCTTATATATGCTCTAAATTTTATCAACATCTCCACAATTAATTTGGTAAACCCCTGAGTTGAGTAGGCGATCACTCCGGACTACCAATGAGTTCTCCCAACCCCCTTTACTCGCCGAAATATTTATGGATTCCTTCGAACCAAAACTCTTTGCACCAGCTAATCCTCTTCTTCCGAACATCAAAAACTGGCACCGATACATTGATAGTGTAATTTGCATTTGGTCAGAAACATATAGGCGATCAGATTAATTTCTTCATTTGTTAGACAAATTCACTATTGAAAAAGAAGTATCAAATTAATTAGAATTGACCATCTTCAGAGACTGTAAACCAGCCTGTAATACCATACAATACTTTTCATCCTATCTCCACTAAACTTGCTTCTCTTAATTATCAATTTCATAGATTAGTTCACATCCCCCTTTCTATACAATACTTTAGGATAGAGCTAAATACCATTAAAATAATAGCCCATAATAATGACTACAACGATCTACTAAAGAAAAGCTAAAATTTAAAACTTAAAATTTATTTTGCCCAAACCTAGTAACCTAACCTAACCTAACCTGGTAAGCTGTTTCTTTTCTGTGCCAAATTATTCAACATGTTTTATCAACAACCGACAGGCGACTCCGTCAATTATGGGCATGAAGTTATTTATGGATTTTTTTCAATTGTTAGTTTGTTGTCTTTTTAACATAGTAACAACGTTTGAAAATATGATTATAGGTTTATTAGCTCATAAAATTAATAATATAGTAGAATGTGCCTCTCCTAAACTGAAAATAATTAACTTATTACAACAATTTCTCTATTTATATCTGTTTATCCTACACAGGCTGGAACAAATAATCCAATAGCATCAGTATGGATAGTGAAAATAAAGAAATCATTGAAGAGGATTTCTGCCTTCGAAATCAAACCGACAAGCATCGTGGAGAATGGTAGTTATATTACATCAGCGCGCTTCTACAACGACAATGATGTCTCCGTGGTATGGCTCAATCGAAGGCAGAATACATCGGTTATCTTGCAGTGCAGAGCGCAGGATAACTACAACTGCACGAACGTAATACCCTCTTCAAACGTTCTCTCTGCTCTGACAAACAGTCAAAGTTAATTTTTCATTTTCTGCTTCGTTCTCGCCCTTCATCCGGCAGTTCCACATCGAGAAGGCCAGCTGCGATAAGGACAACTGTGGCTGGACGGAGCCGATCTTCAACCCACTTTTCGCGCGCACTGGCAATCAGTCGTTAATTCGGTGTCCTGTAAAGGACGGCAACAACGGTGACTTCATGCACGTTTGTCAACTTGCTCCCAAGCACGTCGTGCCTCTCACACATGGCGCCTTCGAGGTGACGCGAATCATCGGTTGGGACGAGGAGAACCACTTGATGTACGCATTAGTAACTTGAAAATCTTAATTATCCTGAATTAACCCTTTTCTTCTGTCTACTAGGTTCTATTTCATTATTATGTTGATTTTCATCATAATTGTTCCTCACACTCACACTCACTGAGTCACTTGACGTGCGCGTGAGCTTGGTAATTTTTAGAGTTAAATGTAGTCTTTTTTGTGTTGATAAATCTTACGAACGGTTCAGCATTTTTATTTCGTTCTTTTTCCATTATAAAGTTACACTTTTTGTCACCCTCTGTTAGTAGAACCCATTTAATTATCCCTTCGGAGAAGTTGTCAATTCGTATTTCATCAGGCCATGTTTTTCCGAAATTGTTGGTGGTGCGGTCGTTTTATTATCGGATTTGTATTACATTGGTTTCAATGGGAACGAACAAATCTAACGCGATTCAGCCATCAGAAGTCGAAAAGCATGAAACTCGGTTCCCGCCAAGTCATGGAAAAACTGACCTAACTGACCGACGCGACGGAGCACAGTCTTTACCTTTGCTGGATATAATCCTATATTTTGTTCATGCAGAGTTCAAATTTTCATAATCAAATTTTCATCAAGTTCTTTGGGCTGCATCTCTCGTTTTTCCTCTGAATATGGGACTTTTACCATGCCATTTAATTATTCTGTGGGGTTAGTAATGCCACAAATTTAATGCGATCGTGGAGATCTTGGCGTGGCCGATGGCGTAGGCGATCGGTTGACGCTGGTCGCCTGGGCAGGTCGTGGATGACCAGTTGTGGATGCAGAGTGGTTGATGCCGTCGAAGTGGCTTGGCATCGAGGTCGGTCGAGGCCATCGAAGTGGATCGACGTCGAGGTCAGTTGGGGCCGTTGGAGATGTCCCCTTGGTGGTATTCACATCCTGATGTCGAAGTAGAGCGATTGGTGAACTCAATCGCTGATGTAAACTGAATTGCTGAATTGGTCGACTATTTATACCTCTAGGAGGGCATCAAAGATGGAGGTGAATGCCCTCAGCACGCGACGATTCCTTTATTCGGCATTCGGGATGTTTATGTTATGTCTTTTGTGTTGGATTTTGGCGGATGTTTATATGTTTATATTTCTTTGTGTGGGAACCGGGGGCCAGTAACCGCTACAATTTAAATCATTTTGTTTATATTTTCCAAGGAATAACAATAAGGGACCGGCAGAACATAGTAAACTTTGGTGTTTTCTTTTTATAATGCTTTTTTCGCATTGATAACAGTATTTGAATTCGTTATGCTATACATTACAGGATAGGAATTTGTTTATTTTGTTTAGTGCATCCCATAGTACCATTTGACATTGGAACCAGTTCAGAGACCATATTTTTAAGTTTGTTTCACATTTTTTCTTGCAAAGTGCAGAACATTGCAAGATGAGTATGACTTTATTTCATAAAGTACGTCTATAGTAGCATAATGATGCCAATGCACCATTTTCTAAGTCCACTGGAACATGTATTTTTTCCTGTTATTCTATATTTTATTTGATTTACTCAAGACATGCGTTTTTCGGATGTTAGTAGAACATTGCAGATTGAGATTGATTTAGCATTGCTTTATTCATCTTTCTGGTCGTTTCTGCAAAGCCAAAATTTTCGGAATCTTCTGGATACAGCTCCAAGAACATGATAGAATGACCAACGACGCGATAAAAATTACATGTGTATGCAATAAAATAATACCACGAGTGAATTCTGAAAAATTTGAACTTTCTATAACCAAAATAAATAAAATAAAGGATTATACCCAGCTTTTTTGCAAAATGAACCACTGTGCCATCACACGTTGACTTTCCATTCTTGTTTGTTTTTTACTTTTCTTTTCCAATTAGTTATTCCCATCGCTTCAATGTCTTTTTCCACCTCGCTTAACCATGCAGACTTGGGTCTACCACTTCTTCGTCTACTACTGGGTCATCATTCCATTATTTGTTTGACAGTTTCGGTGTCATTTGTCCTCCACCAAGTCATCTTATTCTTTAGTATTTTATTCTTTGAATAATTATGTCTTCAGTGAGTTCTTCCTCCACTTCTTCATTTGTCTTTCTTCTTTTTATCCCAGTCGTGGTTATTGGTCCAGTTATATATCTTATTATTTTTCTTTCACGTCTACTTATTTCTTCCTCTTGTGGTTTAGTTAGTGTCATTGTTTCAGCTGCATATAACATCATTGGTCTTATTAATAATTTTTGTTTGGTTCTTTAATATTTTGCTTGTTAGTATTTTCTTATGAGTGAAATATGCCTTGTTTACATTGTTTATTTTTTCTTGTAGTTCTGATTTATTTTTTCCTTCATTGTTCGATATGATTACAAGGTATTTAAAATTTTGGACAACTTCATATTTGTCAGTTCCAATTTTTAGTTCCTTTCGGAATTTGTTTGTGGTAATCATTATTTTTGTTTTTTGTCTATTTATTTTCAGTCCTACGTTTCTACTTTACATTTCTAATTTTCAACTATTTCTTCTATTTCTTTCTAGCACTTGTGTCTTGTTATTACTACAACTTCATCAGCGTATGCTATTATTTATGCCTATCTAGTACTTATTGTTCTGGTTGTGTTTAAGTTGGTTATTATTTTGTCCAGCCTTGGCATAAATAAAGTTTGCGGATAATGTATTTCCTTCGCTTATTCCCAGATTTGTTTCAAATTCTTCCGTCCCTCCTTTTCTTGTCATAAGAATATTAGGTGTTTATATTAACTTGTATTAAAATATGTTTTCCTGAAACATAATTTTATCGTTTGGAAAGTATTTGTAATGAATTCTCAGAGAAAATTTGAGTCAACTGATACAAATATTCGCTAACGAAATACGATTGCAAGCGTTGTTAAAAATGTACAATTTTCCATATCAACCCCATCATCAACCGACAACTCTAACGATAACTTTAGATGTCAAAAAATACAATATCTAAATGGGTACTAAAATCAAGCAATTTAAACGCCTTTCGGTACCTTCTTATGCAGTCGCGTTCTGTGTAATCAAGACGCGCATGCCAGCGTTCGGCGATTTGTCGCATGCTCTAGATTTGACCGGGCTTTAAGAGTACATAACATATTTGTGCATTCATTGCTTGGTTACTAGTACATTTAATGAAACCTTCAACTGGGACATAGCTTATTTTATATTCACCTTAACGGCCTGAGCCATCATATTTTCTAATCAATACTGACCACTTTTTTCATCAACTTTAGATATGCAATTGCCACTAACGAAGAGAATCCCGGTGTACGACATTTATTCAAAATCGGTGACATGAACTCGACGCAAGCATGGACGTGCCTAACGTGCCAACCCAAAGTAGACCTCAACGTTACCACCGTCTTCGACGGTGATGCGATCAACGAGACCCAATTGAACGACACGATGCTGCTGTACTACAAGTGCGACTACAACAATGTGGTTTTCAGCCGGAACTTCCGGTACTACGTGCAGGAATGCCTCGGCCCCGATATTCCCGTATTGTTCCTCGTCGAGACGGCGACTAATTATCGCATGACGATTTTGGACTCGTCGTCACTGCTGCGCGCCAAGGTGCGGAATTTGTCGAAACCGCGCATTAAGAAGTTCCACGTTGATATTGTCGATGAGATAGCAGATGAAACGTACAAGGCACAAGTGATGCTTCATCTTCCGCCTGTTCTGAGAGAATATGAGGACGTTGCTTTTCCACTTATATTAATTGTGTAAGTCTAACAATTCATATTTTTTTATTGTTGTATATAGTAACGTGAGACCAAAAAAAAATGATGATGGAAGATCAAAAATAGGAAAATAGTATTGCCATTATTAACTTAATTCAAAAATTTAGGATTTTTTATGAACATCTTTTTCGAAATGATATAGATCTCGTTATAAATCTCGTTATTATTTTTGAAACAACTTTAATGAAGGTCCTTAAGCCCACCTGGGCAGCTGAGTTGGTAAGGTTTCGGTCTACCACGCAGTCGGACAGGGTTCGAGTCCCCGGGGTGGGCACACCACTAGTGTGAATTTATTATTAAAATAAATCCACACTAAAATAACTCTATTAATTCACATTAATTACCAATTCACACACTCTTAAATCACAATATTAATCCACACCGACAACAAAAGACACAACTCAACAAAACTCACAAAAATACAACACGCACACACAACAAGACTCCACTGACAAGTTCATTAAACATCACTCATACACAACAAGAAGCCACAACATTACAATAATAACAACAAGATCAAAAATACAAAAACAGGAAATCTCAATAACTTGTAATATGTACAAACACAATAAACATATGTATCTAGGCTGAAGGACCAGTGAAGGTCGATGGCCAGGTCTCCGGACCGAATACAAATAATAAGAAAATGAAGATCCTTATAATTTTTCATGTCTGCATCGCTACTTGAACTCAATATAATTGTATAAAACTTCGACAAGTACAAGGTGAGGCAGTATAACTTCCCTTTTTCAAAGCTAAATAAAACCTATGAAATGATTAATTAAGCCAGTGATGAGCCATCATTCATTATCAGAGTAATAAAAGTTAATATTATTTTGCTGGACCTTACACAATCTAACGTTTAACATGTGGCAAACTTGGGGATCATTTGTACCCGCAGATCGCGGAAATACCTTCGAGGTCTGAGTAAAAATATCTTCGCGGGCCGAAGAAAAATATATTCGCGGACGTACCAATATATTCCTTGATTTAGACTTTTGGTATCACAAAAAGTAAAGGTGTATTCTGGGAAGGGAATGGAATGTCAGAGTGGGAGAGTTGGAGGCTGTAGTGAACGAATGTAGGGACCTTAAGTAGAGGCAGTTGAAGGACAAGGTAGTATCCACAGAAGGTAGAAGTGGATGGAGGGAATGAGGGCCAGAGGTTGGCATGGTCTGGTAGCAACAAAGGTAATGGATAGGGGAGAGGAGTTAAGGTGATGGTGGGAGGATTCAGAAGGAAAGGGCAGAATGTAATGCGAAGTTATATGCGAGGTGTGGAGTGGCGGAGGTGTGTTTCGTTAGAACTTTTTTTCTATAATGTATGAAACATTTATGTATGAAATATTTAAGTTTTGTTTTAAACATACTTGAAGATCGTATAAGATTTACTCCATCCTCCATTCTGCAGTAACCGAATTTTCGTCATAACTCTTGACATCATAAGGTGATCAGATTTTGATAAAGTATTGTAGATTATGCGTTGTAGTGTAGGGGTGTCTAAAATGTATCAGGATTGATAAATATCGATACTTCCGTATGATCCAGTATCGAGACTTGACGATTTTCGATACCTTGTACTTTTGGAGCATCATAGGATGCAGCTAATTGTTAAATAGCGGGACGTCTATTCCCCTTACTCATAACGTATACTTATATTGGCAATATCTTTCTTGATTTTAGTCTACAAATTAGTATTGGGTCCTTGCTTAGTTCCCATAAACACAAGTAAAATTAGAATAAAAGAAGCCAAAGTCCCTGAGCTACTCTGAATGATGAAAATCACATGATAATTTCTTAAGTTGGACCACGATTGAGTGCATAATATCCTTGAAGGGAATCGATGATGAATGTTGCATCATTCCATACACTTGTCATTTTGCCGTTGTTTTGCACTAGGTCTTGGCAACGAATGGATCTGTTCAGGCTACACGAACGTGCCATATGTTTCTGACCATGTGAAACAGCAGTATTATCGCCACCATGCCATCCTAAGAAAGAAGCAGCATAGCGGGCCTGTGTGGTGATAAAACGATGGTGGTACTTGCAGTATCCAGATTTACGGGGCTCGCGATTATCCAGAGATGAAGCGACGCAATAATCTTTTACAATTGGCGGAGGCCCCGCCAAAAAGATTCCATACTTTAGTCTAGTATAATTTAGTTGTTTATCGGATTCCTGCTAGTGTATTCACTGTTTTACTGTACTTTACCTACAAACAGCGGATAGCTCAGAAGGATAGTCCTCAAAAAGAATATCTTAGCAATCCTAGTGATCGCATTATTTAAGCACACTGATGTTCTCAAGCGAGGTAAGGGGCTGAAGTTATCCAGTTTATCGACTTAGTTAGACTAATCCATGTAACAAGGTCTCAACAGTAAACACATGCTGCTTAATGTACCAATGGCAACGCCCGATAGTGACTTAAACTATGTCGAGTAAGTAAACTATTGGTCAGACCACTTTAACGAGACCCCTAGTGTCCGAGAGTTTCACTCTTCAACCAACGGAATGGTGCACATTTCAAAACAGAAAGTTATACTGCTGCACTATATATTTTGAAAAGCTACTTGAAACAGCAAGAAAAAAAATAATGTAAAAAAAAAATAAAAAAAAATAGTGTAAATTCAAGGGATTCCTAGTATAAATCCAGTCGAAGTCATCACCTTTCATTTTTTAATATAGGATAAAATAATTAATTTAATTTAGCTCCATTTAACTGAACATTGTTCTTAATTTGTTCAAAGAGAACAAACTTAGTTTTGAACAATAGTCCATAGATATTGATTCAAAATTTTACACTTTTCAAGAAACACACAATACATTGTTTCAAAAAATACATATCATATTTCCTCACTTCTTTAAGGAATTATAACAAAAATGTGTTTTCGGAGAAACTCATAAAAAAACCATAAAGATCGAATTGTATAATTACATTTAAGAATACAACAAAGTAATAAAGGAAATCAGCAATACACTAGCTGAAATAAAATGAACAAAACAAAATACAAAAAAAAATTCAATTCCCCAGTGATTCTATGCCCGGATCGCAATCAGTATCCGAAAAATGGGAATTATCCTGGCCGTGGTTCCTCGCCAGCACACGCAGCTATATAGTGGCACACATCGACGTACGTGGATCCGGTTATCAGGGTGAAAAGATGCGTCGAGAGATCTTCAAAAAGTAAGTCCCCAAAACTTGTTGAACTCTCTTCGCAAATCTCTTTTCTTCAATTTTGAAAACACTTTTCCTAGAGTTGGGCAAGTCGAAGTGGAAGACCAACTCACAGTACTCACATACTTCCGCGACAACTTCAACAAGTTCATCGACAGGGATAAGATCTGCGCGGTGGGCAGCGGTTACGGCGGTTATGTAGCCGCAATGTTGCTCATGCAAGACGCCCAGCAAGTGCTCAACTGTTCAATCAGCATATCGCCGATTACGAATTGGCTCTACTACAGTAAGCATCTTGTTCCCCTCAAAGTTTCTAGATTTCAGCGTGTTGCATTCCGTCTCTTTCAAGATTCGTACTTCACTGAGAGGTATTTTGGCCTGCCATCTGAACAACTAATGCAGTATCAGAACGCCGATCTTGCAGATGTGATTAAGCGCGTTGGCAATCTGAACGATCGCAACTACCTGCTGGTGCACGGCACGGCTGATACGACTGTCAATCCACAGCATTCGATGATGTTTGCCAAGTCCATGATTGAGAAGGGCATTCTATTCCAGCAAGTTGTAAGTCTTATATAATCCTCCTCTCAGCAAGTGCGCAACGTTTCGTTGTATTTAATGGCCTATTATTCGCAAAGTTAGCACAAACTCTAACACAATGAAATTGTAATATTTCCATAAAATATTCCAACTTCATCTTTATCACACACTTTGCACTCAGTACAAATTAAACTACTGCATGCTGTGTGCATCAAACGGGTATAAAATCCTTTTTATAAGTATTACGACGTCTAATGCAATGTCATAAAAGATTTATGATCTCATCAGACACATCGCAATTGCACGGAACAAAAAAAAATTGACGGTGTACGAGTTCAATGTCGAGATAGGCAGTTCTATATAAATTCTATCAAAGTTTGTTACGGTTCAAATAAAAGATGTTTGAAGACCTAAGTCAATACAGACATTCAATGATAGAAATGTAAAATACCAGAAAGGTTACCGAATTCTCTGTGAAACCTTGTTTGGCAGTCTCTGGAAGTGTTACCATAAAATGGTCATTAGAAACAGATTTATGGTAATTACGTTTTTGCTAACTTGCTAACTATCTTCGCTATACTCATTTCTCTTCTTGTTCGTTTCTTGTGTTTGTCGAGTTTGTCGCATACAATTCGTTCCCAGGTCGTATCAGATGAATTATATTAACTCTTCCATCATACTGAAGGAATTATAAGCCGAAATTTCTAATTTTATTTTAGCTTTTAAATCTTAAGGCGTTAAATATCAAAGGGCATAAACAGCTACCGGAGAAAGTTTAGTTTTGGTGATTTTTTATGGAAACTATTTGGAATATCGCACTGGCTATTTAGCGGAAGATATACACTGGGAATAGTATTACTATTTATCGCTCTAAAGCGAACTTCGAGACCTAGACCGATCATCGTGGTGCATATTAACGTCGGGCACTTCTCTATGGGCTAACCACGTGAAGACATTTCATCAACATAATACTGATGATGAAATGTCTGAAAAACATGAAATGAAAACATGAACGCTTGTTTTATTCTTTATAAAACCTTCCAGTATTATTTTTTATTACATTAGCTATCAGATATGTTTACCATATACATTACATGGAAGCGATGAAATCATGTTTGTTAATACACCGTATAAATTAATTAAAATTAAAATTAATTAAAAATTTATTATATCAAATTTGGTATCATTCGAAGCGCAATTTCAATCCTCAAACAATGGAAATACTTTTATACCAATTATCTTTTGTTTAAACAAAACTGTTTCGGTTGATAAGCAATCAATGATTTTTTTTTTTGATTTACCGAACATCGACTGCTATGGTCTTTAGCTCTATTCAATTCTTGTTCAATGTAATTAGTCTTATTAGTGACTAATACTATTGATAAGAAGAAGAATTCACTTTACTATACATAGAACCTCATGCCATTATTCATACCAATGATCTCAATAAAGGGATCTGAACTTTCCTAAAATTTGTTTTTTTTTTGTTCGTAATTGTGCTTTTGCAATCTTTTGCTCTAGGAATAGTCAATTTACTAATGATTTGCAGGCTTATAATTTTGAAAATGGTTTAAGATGATGTTGGTTTAAAACTTAAGGCATTTTAATCATTCCTGTATTATTCGTCATTTGTTTCGTTCAATTGCTCAATACCATTTACAGTATACCATGTCTAGTTAGTTACGCACCGTTCTGAATTGAAGCTTTTTTGTGCGCGATGACTGAATATATTCCATCCACCAAGCCAAACCTGAAGCCGCCGTCGTTGTAAATTATACATTTATGGGGTGGGTTTGTAAATTGTTGCCCACACTTTCGGATATTTATCTACCTGCTTTCAAACTTCCTTGGCTACTTATTATCAGTTTAAATTAAAAATCATTGGTTTAAAATGATGAGAACCAACGGTGGTCTTCTTCAGCGGAGATGTGCCCGACGGTTGTATGAACCACGATGAAGAGCCCTGGACCAGAAAATCACACCAAAAATAGCTGAATGGACCAGTGCTAGTTTCATTGTAATAAATTAATATATATGAAAGCGAGTACTTTTGCAATAAGTTTTTCCCAGCTCATTCATACCACTACTATCATACAGTCTTATTTGAAATTGAAACTTAACATGGAAATAGGAAATTTGAAGTCGCCGGCCGTGTTTGAACCGACCCAACTGCGCCACGGTATCCCAAAGGTCGCCGGTTCAAACCCGGACGGGAGCTTCAAAAGTTCTCTTTCCGTGTTAAATTTCAATTTCAATTAATTCATTTCTTTGTAAATTCATGAATTTTGCTAAATGATTATATGTTCTTCTTTGATATGTCAATGCTAGTCTGGGGTCGTTCAAATAAGACTGTATGACTCATTCGCACTACTACTATAAAAAAATTATTGCAAAAGTACTTGCTCTCATATATGTAATTCAACTTCACTATAAAATTGCCAAATTCCTACATAAAACATATATAAACTTCTTATCTTCAATAAATATCTAACAAACTGTTACAATGAAGTGAAGGAATATCATGTCTAGTTGGTTTCGAATTGTCACTTCTACATGATTCTCGTAATGAAATTACAAATTCCAAATTATTTAAAATTTATCTATAATTTCTTGCGAATGGTTAAGCGGCTATTCAATATATTCTGCCATATCTTGACCCTTGACGACATAAATTAAAAGCGGCACGTTGTGCATAGTCGTTCACTGAGTAACCACTTTCGGGCTTTTAACTTTGCCGTTTGCCTTTCGAAGAAGAACCATATGAGGGTTTTAGATATTTATGTTCATCGTACAACCATGAAGTAAAATTACATGTAACTGAGGAAAAAACTGGATTTCAAATATCTTAGGAGATTCACGAAATAATAATTGTAAAATGTTGACTATTTTTGTTTAAAGTTCTAAACTTAATTGATACTGAAACGTGAGGATTTACATTTTTGTTTCTTTCACGAAAAAAACCTACAAAAAGCCAGTTATTCCTACCTTGGGTGTAAAAATAACTAGCTGACTAACTAAATGATGAAAAGGGATATATTCCGAAGAAAATTTATCACATACGAGCCGTTTTGGGAACGAATTGTCCGTAATTTATCCCGTTTGTCGATGTTGGTGTGATTCACCTATGTGTACGGTTTGCCGAGCAGCTTTTTAGTCTATGATTGTCTCTAGAAAACGCAAAGCAACCGCCACAAAGCTAACAGCCCCATGAAGAATTGAGCAAAATCGAAAGTGAACGAACGAAAGAAAACCGGAAAGTGTGTGCTGTCTGTGAGTGCGAACGCACAATTTGCCTCTTTGCCTCTTTTTCACATGAACTCAGTCTCAATCTCCCTGCAACTGACCAGTATATGTGTAACCGGATGCTATTATTTACAGGTGTACCCAGACGAGAGTGCACCATTCGACAATAAAACACAGTTGCATCTCTATACGTACATTGATCAATTTTTTCATGAGTATTTCGGCGTTGACAATGACGAATGGGATATCTTTTTGGCCTAAACCCGTCACTAGCAAACAATTTTAAACAATCAAAAAGCAAAACCGAAATGATTAGAAAACCGGCAAAACCGAGAAATACGAAACACTAACATAAGAGAAAAAATAAATAAACAATCGTTGATGCAATGCGACAAATGTGAATGGTTTTACGTTTAATTTGTCTGGCTTTCGTTGTAGACTGTGTGCGGAGTGCTCTCTTAATCGTTGTATTTCAGGTGTATCCGGACGAAAATCACGCGTTTGGCCCGAAAGCTCTCATACACCTCTATAAGGAGATCGATCTGTTCTTTAACGAAAGCTTCGGCCCACCGATGGATGAATGGCACGACGAGTCGGACGACTTTTTCTTGACGGCGTCGTTAACGTAGAATTTCGCGGGCTAAAGAACGCAGTGCAATCAGCGTTGCAATCAATCGTCAAAACCGATACACACACATACAGAAAGCACATAAAACACAACAAATTGCACACAATAATCTAAAAAAAAAACCTTTGATTTAATCAGCATTATTGAATGCAAATACACATCATTTCCCTTTCATGGATTTAATTCTTTCATTTATACATGTTTTCTGTTTTAAAAACTGCGGTATTACGTTTATTATTATTTATTAACAAAAAACACAAATTTCAATATGAGTCAACACCGATAAGAAGTTAGCAGCGAGCCTTCCAACAGCGAGACAAAATTGCCCCATTTAAAATAACCCGTAAAATTAAATTTTAACATTCGATACTGGAGCTGCTAATATATTACAGATTGTATCCGATGCGTAGTCTTCGTTTTGTAATATCAGGTCGTATGTGAAGATCAATTAAAGGTGGATGTTTCGTATGAAAAGTAGCATACAGGAATTTTAAATCAATTGTTCTATCTACATTTGATAAAAAGTATTTAACCGAAAAATCACAAAAAATAAAGAAATACCCAGATGTAAATATCATTCAGATTGATCGTGCTGGTTGCAAGTTATTTGCAATTAACAACAAAATGGTTAGAGATTACTCACTCGGCGCTCCATAAAATCGTATTGTGTTTGGTCTCTATCGCTAGATAATAAAAGGACTCATTCAATTTAAGTTAAATACAGTGAAAATTATTAATTTAATTACAATTAAAGAATGTGGTGAACATCTTTGCCGCAATGAATTACTTTTTTCTGGCTGGTAACAGATTTATTACGGTGGCTCAAGAGCCTCTACCTACTCAAACATCGGACACCCTGAAACAACCGAGACCTTTTTAACGTTGGATATTTTGTTCGCTTCAATTAAATTTTCCAGCAGCGATGTGTCGTCTTTGTTCACTCCAGCGGCGAATTACAACGAATAGAGATTTCTCGACGTTATCAGCGAGTATTCTAATTGTGAATTATACTCCTAACTCTTGGCACGCTCCACATTTACTCCTATTTTCTTCCATACATCTTCCACTACCTCCATATTTACCCCAGTTACGACA
>WSZQ02084402.1:0-15988 GCA_019419845.2 Weissflogia rhopalogaster
GGATGAATAACGGTGTTATATATACTATACGGTGTTATGGGCGCACCGACAGGGAGTACACCAATAGCTGTTTATCGTTTGGTACTTTTTGTATGTTTTAGAAAATGTTTGTTCCAAAGTCTTTTCAATAAAAGGAGGCCATTACGATTTACGCTGGTACAATTCATTCGTTGCACTCTTACTGCCATCGTATGCTAAATGCATAAACCTTAATAATAGGTGGCCATGATGACTATAAAACAAAAGTATAATACATTTTGTCGCCCGCTTGATTATTTTGCTGCATGCTAGGCATGTCAGACGATGATGAAATATCGTTATTTGTCGAAATCGACATTTTCAGTTTTCCGATATATCAGTATCGAAATATCAATTGGAAATTATCGATATGATCAATATCGATCAAATCTAAATTCTACAGTAACGCCATCGTTATCGTTATCGTACGCATTTCTGCCGAAATTTTAAATGTTCAATATAAATGTATCTAATTTCTAAATTCTAATTCGTAGCCGTTTTTGAAAAATTTCATGGAATCGCTAACCCGATATTTTCAAGAGCAGCTGATTATGGTATGGAAACCGAAACTTTTACGAAAATCCGAGTTAAACCCTTGAAAGTAAAGCCCGGTTTAACCCGAAACTGTCAAGGCGGAAAACCGAGTAACCCGGAATTATCGGCCGAGTAACCCTTGACATGCGCATGATTTGCATGCTGCTGTATCGTGCGGCGCTTTCTTATGCCAATCTCACCCTCCGTTTTTTAAGCGTGAGCCCCTGATTATTTACGATTGTTTTGGCAACTGCATTTGTTTAACGTTATGCGCCACCTGCGATCTCGACATACTAACCGATACAAATTGTTAATTCAATTTTCAAATTTAAAATATTTCAAATTTATTATTTATTGTTTTGGCAAGTATTATTGATTTATAATATTTAGACAAACAAAGGATCTTTTTTTCTGCTTATTTTCAATATGTTTAATATTACATGACTCCACTTTAATCATTGTATTCCGAAACTAATGCAATTTGATTTTAAAAATTGCTCTCTGTAATTGGTTTTTATATGATAATTCATAAAATATCACAAATTATTTTGACAGTTGACAACGTCTCTCATGTGAAAGTGACAAAGAAACCAGTGCGAGCGTAACAAAAAATAAATATTTTAACGCACCGCACGACACGCCGCCCGATGGAAGGTACACTCGTTACCCACCGGTGGGACACGCCGGCGTCATTAACACGTTGGTATGTGATAAATCAATCGCCGTGGAATTTGTTAGGCGAGTGAGGCGATTCTGATCAAAGCCCCAGGATGCAATCTAGTATTCCTCGACGTGTTCATCTTGGCCATCTTCACTCCAACTGGTTGTTAGCCCCAGTTAACACAGATTGCTGTTATCAACATTTGTCGTGGCAATATGATTGATCAAAGAAATTTATTTGATAATTGATGATGATGATTTCAAACACAATTTCGGCGGAATAAGAAGAGGGTGTACGCTGATAGGAGCACGTGGTTGATAACCTGGAGGGGAGAATGGTCCCCACTCCTGTGCCTAAATAAGAATTTGAATTTCAAATGTTAACTATAAAAACATCGCAGATCCAGAAAAATAGTGTCTAACAAGTAAAGCAATATATAATTTTAGTAAAATTATTTATTGACTGTTCTTATATTATAATTATAATGAAAATTAAAATGCTTAAAATTATTCACTGGGAAATCACTTGATACGCCTGATAGCTCTATCAACATCGGCCATGACGGTCTTCAGGGACTTCCATTGACTGAGTGGCATGAGAAGTCCGGTTCTTGCTGGACGCATTTTGTCCTGCTGATCCCTGTAGTAATCCCGAATATTCACAAACCATTCGCCGCGAAATTTCGATAGGCGAATGAAGCGATTCTGACCAATGCCCCAAGAATCGATCTCGTCGTTCTCAGCACGGCGCTTAGACTTATTCCTCTTTGCCTTCTTCGGTGCTGGTGCTTCCTGTTCAGCCTGATGAAAAATCATTCCGCCACGAGGCTTATCAATAATCGCCGTAGAAACGGGATTATTTAAAGAAATTTAAAATTAAGACTTACATTGTTGGCACTTGTAGTTGCCTCCATAATTTCGGTGGTAGGGGAAGTGGGATCTGCAAAATCCAAAGCTTTCTCGGCCAATCTGGTGTTAGGCATCTTTTCAGAGTGCAAAAAACGTGAATGATAACGAGCTGTTGGCAATCAACCGTTGTGGTGGGGTGACAAAAAGAAAAGGAATTAATTTCGTATCGTGATCGCCGAAGAAACTTTGCAGTGGCGCTGGCGTCGCGAAATCATGATAATGCGACAAGTTGAATTGATTGGCAGCACTGTTCCAATCTACTATATTTCGGTTGGCAGTACTGGATTTAGCTAAATTGTTCGGTTGGTAGCACTGGTCACATCCAACGTCGGCCATACAGTTTGGTTCCGGGCGCCCTCACGTGTTGTAAACATACGTTCGAGGTTAGTTTGCACGCAGCACCACAATGGAGACGATTCAAGCGATTCTGGAGAAGTCGTCGACGACAGAATTCAAGTCGATCGCCGTGAACAAGCATCTGGGGTTGGAGTACGATGTCGGGAGGTTAATGGCCGCGGATCCAAATGATTTGGATGCACGTTTGCTCAAGTAAGTACCAGCAGACGACGCCGCCCACATCGTGGGTGTAAATTTATGCACCGCGTGTTCGGTTTTTTGCATGTTATTGCGTTTGGTTTGCAGTAAGGAGTGCGACGCGTATCTCCTCGACTTGACACGCGATAACGTGCAGTTGTTGATGACCCGCATCTGGGAGCTGCCCACGGAGCGCGTTGACGAAGCGATTATCGCTCGTTTGCCGCCGCCGACGTTTACGCTGCCGCGTGCGAAACCCGTCCCTAAGCCGAAGCCGCTCACCAAGTGGCAGCAGTTCGCCCTCGACAAAGGCATCAAAAAGACGAAGAAGAGCAAGCTTACGTGGGACGAGCAGCTGCAGAAGTGGTTGCCGAACTATGGCTATAAACGTGCTGCCGCCGAGAAGGAGAAGGATTGGGTGTTGGAGGTGCCGCAAAATGCCGATCCTTATGAAGATCAGTTCGCGAAGAAGGCAGCCGCTAAGTCGGAGAAGGTGGCCAAGAACGAGCTTCAGCGGATGAGGAATATCGCGAAGGCGAGGAATATCAAAATTCCTCGTACTGGCGTTTTGAATCCGGATGTGTCTAGTGCAAAAGAAGTAAGTTTATTTTATTTATTGAGCAAATCTTAAGATAATTTAAGAACGAAAGTAAATCTGAACAATGAATCTATATTTCATTAATATGAAATTACATCTGAAGAATACTCTTCTTCAAATGTGACTTCGTAATACCGTGAACACTATTTTTATAATATTTTCAATTTCAAACGAAAAGAGTCCGGAGTGAGGAAAATAATTTTATAAAGGTGATGATGCATTCAATTTTTTATTTTCATCAAGTTAGTTCACGTTAATTTCGGAAGCTGCATTTAAATCAACACTTCCTGCTTATATGTATCGGTGTTAAGTCTCAAACAATAAGTGAAAACGACTCATTATTTTGTTTGTTAATGCGATTGTCTATGATACTAGGATGTTCCGATTTCCTCTGCCCCATATGTGCTGTAACTTCCAGTCATACAACTCTTTGTAATACATTTTCTGTTATTTGATCATTTTAATTATTATAATTGTTTAATATACACGTAGTAGAGAAAAAAGGTAATTTGTACTTTTTTAAGGAACTGGATAGAATATTGGATCGAGTTTGTTGTTAGTATTAGGAAGATCAGTCGATTGTACTTTATGGAAAATCTGTTAATTGTTTTTATAACTACATAATTTCATGCGGAGTGCGTGGCGTTCTGGAGTTGTAACACAAAGGTCACGGGTTCGATTCCCTGGTATCGTACTTTTCGCTGCACTTATCACTACCATGGCATAGTGGTTCAGAATCACTGGTCTAGAT
This sequence comes from Weissflogia rhopalogaster, assembly GCA_019419845.2. Taxonomy (NCBI): domain Eukaryota; kingdom Metazoa; phylum Arthropoda; class Insecta; order Coleoptera; family Staphylinidae; genus Weissflogia; species Weissflogia rhopalogaster. The sequence continues at coordinate 4,005 of WSZQ02084402.1, forward strand.
ATTACTTTAATTTTCAAATGTGTAGTAAAATACAGTGAAATATGTAAACTTATGATTCTGTTTTATTTTAGCTGCAAACTGCTGTTACGATCGCCCGATCATCAACAGCAAGTGCAGGCAAGTTCCAGGACAAGTTACCGAAAGAAAAGGAGGCGACCAACGTGCACACAATGGTGCCGGGTGGCGGGCGCAAGCGCAAGGCGCCACATATTGCCGGTGATGCTGAACGGCGCGAAAATCTCGACCTCATCGACGGCGTTCTCAACAAACGGCCGAAAATCAACATGGAGAAAGCTGTCGCGCGACAAATTAACGGCGAGCAATTGGCGTAAGTTTCATACAATCAGATAGAAAAGATACGTTTAATACGTTTAATTTCGGCTCCGCTTATATATGCGTAATTGAAAAATGTCGCGTTTTTATACTGAAATGATTTGACCGTCGATGTGCAATGTTTTGATTTGTTGCAGTCGTGCCGAGGAGAAGCGCACTGAGCGACCGAAGGCCGGGCGCGGCGGTAAGAAGCGCTCGAACCCGAAGAACGCCAAGAAGCCCAAGAGTGGCAAGGGTGTGCACAAAGGGGTGGGCAACAAGGGTCGTAAGCGCCGCTAGGCTCGTCCTCCTGGCGACACTGGTCCATTGACGCATCCAGCCAGCAACTGTACATACTATAAATTTAAGGTAGGTATTGTTTGGCGGAAGAGGGAGATTTGAGTTGGGTGTCGTTAGTTGTGTAGCTCCCATCCAAGCTCTGGGACTTTGGAGACGGCCATATATACGAGCGCGCCACGTCCGGGAAGTGGTTTCACGGCAACGTATGTGCGTTTGTCGGCCGACCATCGGCTCAAGTAATCTTTGCCTGCTTGTTTATCACCGATAGCTCCATGCTGAAACATTTTAATTTTAATTAAATCAAGTTAATTCAATAGTTTATTTTTTTTAATAAATATAACTGTCATGCATGCTGAAAAAGTACTCTGATTAATATCAATTGAATGCTTGTTTTTGGCTGAATTTGTTCGTAACATCAATATACCATTAAAATGTCAATAATGCTTGAATTAGTCTTGATACTTTGATCTTAATCTTCGTTAACCGTCATTTTTATAGCTTATTTTTGGTAAATTTGTGGCGAAGTATCTAAATACAAATTTACTCCCTTTGATATTCTGGGCAAAATTTCCTATATCTACATTTGTACTGCATTCTGTATTCTTTTATATCGGTAATACTAGTCTAGAATGTTGACTTACTTCGAAAACAAAAATTAATCCGAAGGGCAGAGTCTTATTTACCAGGTCGATAAATACATGATTCTCATTAGTACATTGTTATGTTTCACATTAAAAATCGATATTTAACTTAAAAATGTTACGCCGTTCATACCGGCTTCGGGTTTATGTCTACCCTTGTCTAAAGAATGTAGCTAAAAAGAGATAGTTAGAGTTGCTTAAAGCCAAGGTAATTAAACTTTTTGGGCTCCTCAAACTTTTACAAGCGTTGTGGAGAAAACGAACCTTTCCAAGGAAAAGTAGGTAAGATGAAATGGAGAAGAAACAAAAAACCGATATAAACGAGGCCAACACAAGAGCGCACCCAAGCCGACCGCGGCAGTTTTCAATATTGCTTGCTCGATAATATCGACGCGTCACAGATATTTACACATTTATTTTAATTTTAATAATTTCCCTCCATAAATGATATTTTGAGGTTTTTGAAACATTGTCTACTCTGGGTTTTCCTTTTGGTCAGGCATTAGATGCGCGAATTCACTAAACTTTTGCCGTGATTCATTTATACTTATCATTTATACTTACCTATCCACTTACGTTTTCTGGTTATTTTTAATTTTAAATAATTTTGTTACCATACTCATTCTAATATTATGAAAAGCAAGCAGCAACAAAAATACTGTGGCCTGGCGAAACAAATGTGTAGTACTGACAAGGAAATACTTGTTTGTAATCTTGTTAAAACTATTCCAAATTGAGATGAGAAAGTCCTACAAAACATGATAACAAAATAAAAGGAACAGCTTTGCTGCATCCGCTCCATTCAACTTTCTATTTGCGATACTTTGAAATGTGTTGACTTGTGTTGGAGGATGAGTAAGCAGTCAGCCGAAATGCGAAGCCGAAGCGCGCACGCTGTGTGCGATGCATTGGCTTCGGAATTCAAGGCGAGGCGACGCCGTCGGTGTCACAATCCCCTTAACTGTTTACACTCTGGCATCCTTAATTTTGATCGAAAATAAAGAAAACAAAAATGTTGTAATAAAACTGGCCTCTATATGATGTAGATTATTTTCAAGAAGGACTGTAAATTTGCAATAGCATATAAGTGAACTAGGTTAACAAACAGTATTAAACTCTGAAGGGCGAAATCCTTCGCTTTTATCCAGGACCACGGCATGCAAAGCTATCCTGTGGTAATCCTACCAGATGTACATTCTGAAGAGGATTGATCGTCTTTCAGAACATAAAATTGTATAAGTTAACTTTCAGACTAAGAGCGTTGCGTGGCTTCGCTTTGGTTTAGTCGTGTGTGACCAATGTATTTAAAAGGTGATAAAGCAACTGAAAGAAACTACTTATCTCCTTTTAATAGAGTAGTCTGACAGGGCGAAACCAAAGCGAAGACACACTACTTACTAACCCCGACAAATATAAATCGTGAATAGAAAATCCCCCTCTTTTTATAAATTTTAGTAGAATGAAAACGTCCTTTATTAAACTTCACAAAAGGTTTCAGTAGGATTAAACTTTTCCTTAGAATTGTCTCTATATTATAATTGACGACAAGGAAACTTGAATTTATGCCATTGCTAATTCAACATTTAATATATATGTTTTTTTTTTTGCAGTTAAAGTTTAGTTAAGAAAGATTTGGAAATCAATCGCACTTACCTTGCTGGAGTACTGAGGATAGCCATGGTGCGCTGGAAAGTCATGTATGCCACGATGCAGCACAGTGAGCATGTACTTGAAGAACTGATTGCGATTGCGCTTGACGATAACGTCGCCGGATTTCATCTCGCATAGCTTGCCTACCCACTTGGTGGCGATTTCTCGGTCTACACAGAAGTGGATACAATGGGAACTTGTGAACTTTTTCCACTGTTTTACGGTGGCCAAAGTCTCGTATATCATCACAACTCTTGCAAATTTAGCCAGGAGTTGCTAAATATGTCAATGGGTTACTGCGTAAATTGAGTTCTACATTCTGTTTTGACGTTCATAGTTAAAAGGTGTTCTCTTTACATTTATATCTGACATGTTATAAATGCGTTAGTGATTCTTTTATATAAAAATGATTAAGACTTAAGTGGGTAGAATTGTGTTTGATTAAGTAGACACTTAGTTCCACTTTTGGTAGTGGAATGCCTTTACAGGTATTGATTAATTTTTCCTCGGTTCCTTAAATTCCTTAAATTAGTGAATGAATGAGAATATCAAGTTAAGTTCTTATTCCTATCAGTAGAAGTTCTGAAGCGAAAATAGGAATGCGGTAGCCTAAATATTGATATCAGTACAAACTCATGCACATTTAGTTGGGTGTTGCTGAAATGTCTATAGAGGTACCGCCTAAGTTTCATTTTACGTTGTGGTCGGAATATTTTCACGGGATTTGGTTAATGTTTGAAATGTAGAATTAATCCCGGTATTCGTAATAGTTTCTTGGCAGCCTTAGTACCTTACTGGTATTTGTAGTCTAAGACAAACTTTTATAAGTCATATTCAAAAAAATGCTGGCAATGCCTAACTCTGTTAGGCAAGGAAATGACCGAATATCAAGTCCTTGTTTGTATTCTTATGTGTTCTAAATAGAAAAATGTGATTGCGGTGGTCGAAACCTCTTAGTTCCATTTTTTGTAGCGGCCGTTGCGAATTACCCGGTGTCTTGAATTATGAACACTAATCCAAAGTTTTACACATTTGCTGGGACAAACTATAACGTGGTTTGTCCATTCAAAATTATAAAGGCACGATACCTACCTATATCCTTATGTGCTATGAAAAAAAAATGATGGCGTACCATGTTTGCGCGGCAATTGGGTAATCAGTGTCCGGGCAAGAAGGAGGTAGCGGTTAAATTCTTCATCGTAGTTGCTGGCGGACATTGCGCACAATTTTTGGGGCGGAAAAGCTGTGCGATCGACGCTGTCGGAAATACGAACACTTGCCGTGTGTGCAATTGTGACAACATCGAACAAACGCCTGCCTAGCGTTGCTAGGATATCCGTTTGCTTACAGCATGCACTCTCAATGTCGTTTTGTATTCCCTTCATTTTGATTGTCCGCACACACGCGGTGTTTTTTTTGCGCGTAAGTCGCGCTCTTAAATTTTTCCCTTCTGTATTTTCTGTCCTGTATCTTCGGCCCATAAGTCAGGATGCTTATGACGGGCGGCTTACGAAACTATGGCCCCACGCCGGTACTCGACGATGAGGGTACGTTCGTCCGCGGACTGCCGGCGCCATACAACCCCAGCGGAGCAGCCTCCTGGTTCAAGAAACTCACCGCCTTCGAGCGCCTGCATTGTCACCATACGCTGGCGAGTGCGCGACGCTTTGTGCACTTCAAACCTCTCGAGTGAGTGTGGCTTAATCTGTGTCCAGCCATTTGAATTACTCTCGAAAATCACGGCCTCCGCGTATCGGTAGATTAAGTTTAATGCAATATTAATGCGCCGTATTGTATGCTCTAATTGCGTCCGGCTGCGCTTAATGAAATTTTATTGCTTTTTTGACATGATACTGCTTTGCCAACGGGTTTTGTGCTGTTTTAGTTCCGTTTTGGCACTTAAAAACCAACCGTTTCATTCAAGCTGTTTCTGTTTGATAGTGATCAATCTCCTTATCAAACCCATAGGTTTATTTCTGGAATCATTTTTATAAATTAGTGATATATACACTTCAAAGACGTGTTGGAAAAGACCTGACATTTATGAAATGTTTTGATTTTATTATATTTTGGTCATGTTTACTGTAACTATCCACTATTAACTGTAAAAATCCACTGTAAATTCTTTGAACACTAATGGTACCATTCTTGGTACCTATGTTTGGTTCTATGTTTTGATGGAAAAAGGGATACGATTCGGGAGACATAACTAGTTTTCGCTGTATACCTTTAATTTCATCATATTTGAACAGTACAACATTGACGGTACCATTTTCACAACGCCGATCGATGGGTCTGGCAATTAGAAAACTGTCAGACTAACTGTTACCAATTCAATACCATATTTGCCAATTTTCCAACATTAACGGTACCATTCTTGATATGTTTTGATGTAAACATGTGTCAGGCAATTTCGCAACTAGTTTTCATTGAAACTTCACCTGTTTTTTGCAATGGAATAGAATGAATTTAAATGATCATTTTCATTGTAATCGAAAACATCGATTCTAGGTACTTCAGGACTAACTGTGTTGCTTATTTCGTCATATTTCAAGGTTACTATTTTTTAACTGATAATAAATGTAATGACTTGATCAATTCTGCATGCAAAGGTATTGCACATTGCAGTTCACGTTGTCCTGTTCAAGGAATTGCTAGAAATTAGGAAGGTCGTTCGTATAATGTATAAATATATCAACTTTGGTGGATGGTAGTTCTTTTGTTATAAATTCTACGTGAAGAAGAACATAGAGAAAACCAAAATATGTTTTGCTATGAAAATGGTCATCTGTTACAATACATACGAACATTAGTTGCAATGTTTTGCAGGAAAAGAAATATGGGAGATGATTCGGGAGACACTACTAGTATCGTTATCGTTGTACCATTCTTAGTATGTTTTGAATATTTGTAGGATAATTCGGAAACATGTTTTCACCTGGGTTTTTACATTAAACATAAATGATATTCTTGCTACGTTTTGAAAAAAAAAATATGGGAGACGATTCGAGAGACTCGATTAGTTTTCAGAATCTCAAGGAATGACACCTTTAATTTCATCCTATTTGATTAGTTCAACATTGAGGATACCATTAAATAGAAGGTTTTTTCCGTGATTTATGGTTACCAATTCAGAACCATATTTGTTACTAAATGTAAATGTAATAAATCATTATCAATTTTTCTAACATCAATGATACCATTCTTGGTAACTTGTGAACATTTGTGGGACAATTCGTTAAATAATTTTCACAGGTCACCTGTCTTTTGTAATGGAATAGAATGAATATAAATCATCCAACTAATCGAAAACAGTGATTTTACATACGTTAGGCTTATTTTGTCGTGTTTCAATATTACCATGTTTAACTAGTGATAAATGTTAAACAGTCATCCATTTTTAGAACTTGAATGGTACCTTTCTGGATTCATATTATCTATAATTCAATAGTTCCAGTTTTGTAAGTTCTGGCAATAAGAAGTCTGGTAATTAGAAAACGTTACGACTATTTAAATAGGTTTAATAACTTGGCTATTCTCCGTGAAATAGGATGAATTTAAATCATCCCATTCAGGACTAATTGCGCTGCTTGTTTTGTCGTGTTTCAATGATGGCATTTTTAACTGGTGATAAATGTAACACAGTCATTTTTAGGCCAATTTTTAGATCATGAATGGTATCATTATCGATTCATTTTGATATATACGTTTTTGTTAAAAAAGTTATCAAGGCAATGACACCAGTTTTGTAAATATTCTTTATCATGCATGCAAATGCATCGTACATTATGGTTAAGCTTCTCCAACTCTAGCAATGGCTAGAAAATTATGAAGATAAGTTTTATAGCGTTCTTTAAATGTATCAACTATTGAGAATTTTAGTACTTTTGTAATAAACCGCACGTGAAGAGTATATAGAGAAAAGCAAAGTAGGATGTGTAGTTAAAATGCAGTTTTAACAACTAATTTTCACATATTGTCGTAAACTTCAATTTCTATGTGAAAGGGCACAGAGCACAACTCCCTTAACAGCTCATAATAATTTGGGAATACTATATCAATTTTGTACGTAACTAATGTGTGTTTCGTAAATTCCTAATTTAGGGGACTGAGCCCGAAAGACTCCTTGGATATAACGCTCGAAGCAGACTACAATCAAAGCACGGGCAGCTTCTCCGACCAAATCGATGTCATACTGCAGAAGGTGACGTTCGGCGAGGACAACCGCCGCCGACTGCGCAACATTCTCGACGTGCCGAAGCCTTTCGATCCAATTGGCAACGCCAACCGACAGGCAGAGCAGGAGGAAATGGCCGCCAACACCCGCTACGGTCCATACAACACCGCCGGTCATCGCAGCCCGATGTGCAAGTGGAAGTACGCCGTCGACGAGTACGGCCGCTACGACAACTTCCACGAGTTGTACGTCACGGGCCTGAAGGAGCGCCGCAATCGTAACTGCGTCAAGCTGATGCACTCGTCGCACCACTCGCCACAGACGAATGCTGGCTACTCGCGACAGGACAGCGACGGCAATGCGTACCAGTACTAGATGCCGCTCCCGTAATGCCAAAAGACAAGCAACGACCAGACGAAGTCGACGAAAATTCACAGCAGCCATATGCGTTCGCGCTGCGTGCGCGCGCTAATTACCACCCGCCACGCAATGCGCACATACCACATGTGATCTAGCACGCTTCGGTCCAAAATTGCCGGCGCGCACGAGCCCATTGCTTGTGCGATTGCCGTATGAATAAATCATTGCCGGCCGACGCGATGTGCGCCGGCCATTTGACTTTTAAATGCGCTTATTAATTTCGTGTTAATTAAATTAAGCAAATTACATGCGGCCCAAATTTGCAGCGCATGATGCGCGACCAGCGGGGGCAAATGCTTGCGCCCGTGCGCTTAAAATCAGGCAATCATTAAACTAAGCGGGCGAATCAGAGTGTGAATCATTAGCGGATATTGGTACGCCACCTTAAGCGTGCCTCGTTCTTGAGGATCGTCTTCGGTGCGTTTTTGTTTGTTTGTTTGGCTTCTATTAGACTTTCGGTCAAGCAGGTGTAGGTAATTCAAGGTATAGCACTACAAACATACACATCTTGGTACACTATCAGGAATAGAAATAAATTATATTTGTAGTAGGCTCATATTTGGTTACAAATATAACAAAAGCAAACATATTTGAACTTGGCAATGTTAAAGTGATAATATTTCACAAGAGTACTGAAAATCTTAGTGTATCAAAAGTTTTATCATAATATTCTTCTAACCAGGGGTTTTACAAGTTCATTGAGTATCGATATTTTTTTGTATCGAAAGTATCTATACTTTTGACATTGAAACACCCCCTGATACCAGTTATCTGGATCACCTTGTGTTTCACTTTTCTTCTGGTATTTTGTCACGTGCGATTCTGATGATCCGATTTTTCCATTTTGCTTATGGCCCAATCGTTGATATCAATTACATGTATTTTCTTGGTGGTTTCATTTCGATCCTCCAGGAATCCAGGGCAGGACTTTCGGCTGGTCCTATAATTTGTATACTCCTACGATAGTAGGTAGGTCTTATCTTTTGTAGGTCAAGATGATTTTATGTGCAGCATTTCATCGATAATATAATTCTTTATAACTAATAGTGGAGTACGTGACGGTACTGATGGTTATGCACTGGCGTTGTAAATCAAAAGTCCCGGGGTCGATTGTTGAATTATTCGTAGTTGATGATGTCGCAAGTTCTTAAGTCTTGAATAAGGGGGATGGCGTTGGGCTTATACTGTACTACCTTTCACTGTAACTAAAATCTAAAAAAAATGGTAATAAATAATTATCATATTCATAAAAGGAATACGAATGTAATATTAAAAATAATAAAATTCTCATTAATATTAACAATTAACAAATTTCTTTATTTGCTTTTACTTAGTTTTAATTTTGTTATGTGGAGCCGTCTATAAAATGCCGCAAAAAATGAACAAATCGGCAGTAACTGTCGTTATATTAAATAATTCAGTTCATGCCCAACCTTCTATTAAATATCTAGGCATCACATTTGATTTTAAATTGACATTTTCCTGCCATGCTAACTTAATGAACTCACATGTTAAGGAAAGAGCAAAGCATTTCCGAACTCATACGGGGAAAAGGGTATTTCGACGAAAACTGCAACAAAATATATAAATGAATATGCAGACCTATTTTGAATCATTTATTATACGTAAAATGCAAGATTTATGCGTGTGTTAATGTGTTTCTTTAGTAGCTTCTACAAACATGCACCAAAGGATTTTGACGGTTGATTTTGGCGCACGCTTTCTTCAAAACGCTTGTTTCCACCGACTTCAGCCGCCTATCAAACCATACATACGAAACATCATTGGACATAAATAAATAAAAATGTTACTAAAATGGATACAATAATCTAGTGTCTGTCAAAGGCAATATTTAAAATATCGAATTTTGCTAAAATGGCGTGCATTTGAACTTGATCTTACTATTCTTATTATTACTACCAAAAAGCAAAAAATTTCAATCCAAAACAAACAAAAAAATCCTATGACAAAGACTAAATAATTATGAATACAATAACCTCACATTCTTCAAATTGGTCGGTTGAGTGGTCTTTCAAGATATTTTGATTACCTATTTGAAACAATTGGTTGATTAATGAAACAATTCAATCAATAAATACAAAAATTCCTTGATTGCACGGTTAATATAACCCCGAAGTTTGCCGCGCCAAGCAAAAATTATATTTCTTTGAAAATACATCAAACTTTAAGTGAACAGTATTTGTTTTTCTTTCCTCCATTATTTTCCCGCAACAGACTTCTTCCGTCGAACATTAATGTTTCTTTTTTCGTTGGGATCAAATTTTCCATTAATACATACATTTTGTTAATACATTTTGGTAAAAATAGTAATTAAATGTAAACAAGAAACGCAAACAATGAGTAAGGGAGACCTCCAACTTCAATGGTTGTTGTTGCCGACTGATAAGGTACCTTTACGAAATTGGCGCACATGCAAAGGAAAAGAAGCGTGATTATCAAAACAGGCACCGAATGTATCGATTGATGGTCTCAAAACTATTGACCACAATAACCAAATTCTTGAAACACACGGTTTCAAGAATTTCTTTTTCATTGAAATTTTTATTTAAAACTTCCATCAGACATTCTTAAAAATTTTGGAGGAGGCAGGTTTCACTGTTGGAGATTAAAAAATAATAATAATTGATTTTATGAATTATGATTTTAGGTTATATAAGGTTATCCTAAGGTTCTGTCCTTTTCTTATGAATTGTACTTCTTAAAAATCATGTAATCCGAAAGTATTAATTTTCATTATTTTACACTCATTTTCTGGGCTCTTTGACACTTTTAATAAAAAATACCAGAATGTATTATAAAGAAACCTTCCATATGTGGATCATATAATATATAGAATCTTATATACTCATTTTTTTTCCAGGTCCGATGATGCACATGACTTATGTAATATAAATTTTTCTGTACTACTTGGAACATGTCGAGAACATAATGAAATATTTGCATTTCACGGAATATATTACAGGAGTAAATCATGGGTGACGCCATAAATGGCCCGGGCCCCGTCCAGGAATCAGAAATGTTGTTTTTTTTTCTCCGGACTTGCAGAAAACATACCCAACTCTCTTCCCGCGCTCTTGTGGGTTCCCAAACAACCCGGTTTCATTCACCTGTTTAATACGGAAACTGAATAGAATATTAGGATATAACGGAATATTTTATATGGATAAGTCATATAAGGGGAAGCTCCCCTTCTGGCCATCTTCAACAGTGTGACCTGCTGGATAAGGATCTTCTTTATATGGAATCCACTCTCCTATAATCTTCTACAGTGACACCTATCCCTGTATATAAAAAGAGACGAAAAAACTCCAAGAAACAACCTATTCCTCCTCTTATCTCCTTTGAGTATAATGGAATATTTGATATTTTATATTTGATATTCCAGGAGGAGGGGCACTATATAATGCGGCATGATAGCATTATATGGTGCCCCTCCTCCTGGAATCCTGTAATTTTGTTCGTTACTCGGTTTTATCGCAAAACGACGATTTTGGACACACACTGGCGCTATGTGCACCAATAGCCGTTTACGCCCAAGTATAGTTCCCCACTTTTTCGTATGTATTATTGTTAGAAAATGTTTGTTCCAAAGTCTGCTTAACACGTTGACGCCGGCGTGCCCCACCGGTGGGTTACGCTTGTACCTTCTATCGGTCGGAGTCCCACAGGTGATGCACGGATTTCGGTGCATTAAAAAATATTGATTTGTTGTTACGCCACTGGTTTCAATCTTTGTCATCGTTTAGTAGGCACTTTCTACATGAAAGGCGCGGTTGAACTGCCAAAATAATTTGTAATATTTTACGAATTATATAAAAACCAAAAATTTACAGAGAGCAATTTTTTAAATCAAAAATTGCATTGGTCTAAGTGTAAGTGAATAATACTAATTTTAAAATATTTGGTTCTTTAAAAAATTTGAATTAACAATTTGAATCGGCTAGTATGTCGAGATCGCAGGAGGCGCATAAAGCGAAACAAATGCCCATCGTAAATAACCAGGGGCGCACGCTTGAAAATCGGGCATATCATGCGCCGGTGTCAATCTTAATAAAAGGAGGCCATGGCGACGCGTTTCATTAGTTCCTTGCAGAATGTTGCTCCTAACGATTTTGACGAATTATTTCTGCCAATGTCTTCTTAATGAATACATTTTAATACTAGAAGGCCATAATGATTATAAAATAAAAGTACGTATGTATCCGCCTTTCGATGGATACATACATAGGAATAAATTGCTTTCTGCAATTCCCCGTAAAAAGCTACCCCCCACCGTTTGGTTGATCACTTGTAATCACTTGTAATCTTGTAATGTTTGTAATTTACGTTTTGTGCCAGGCGCTCGGATATTTTATAAGCTACGTGAATGGAAAATTGAAAATTCTTTAAAGGAGAATAAAGAAATTTATTAACTTGTTATACATAAAGTGTGTTTTATATATTCATATCCTTTATTATACCAT
>WSZQ02084435.1:0-15975 GCA_019419845.2 Weissflogia rhopalogaster
TTCGCCAAAATATAAATGAAAATCAAGTTTAGATGCGTTTAAACGCATTATTTTCGCGAAATAAGTCGTTTAAACGGATTTAATTCGCTGTGCCTTTCTTTTCGAATTTTTTACGTTTTTTGTCTCCTCGCAAAAAAGAACAAAATGAATCAATGGCAGACAAAAAACAACAACGTTCGGGCGAAAACGGGTAATAAATAGATCAATAGCATATGGCAGGATGTATTCACGTGAAATAGCCAACCAACAAGTCTGGCGGCAGTTTCAGGTGTGACAAGTATAGTTGGTTGTGAAAAATGAAAATTTTGCAAAACTGGATCATAAATATCTTAATAGCATTTGTCAGGATGCACTTTCGTGTAGTAGGCAACACGGCTGTTTGGCAGTTCGACAAGTTGCTTGCCTACAAATTGTGTAATTCAAATTTTGTAAACATGATTGCGTTCTGCCTCAAATCATCACACTCAAAGTTGTATTTGATTGATGTAAGGTTTAGCGTGTTGGATGTACTTTTCATGTAGACAATATTACCACGTATACACAGCGCTATATAAAAGCCATTGCAATAAATGTTTCACTCAACGCCCCTAAATGTGATTTTACGGTCCACCGAAATATCAAAACAAGTTTAAAATAAAGAAATTAAAAAAAAACTCGAAAGGAAAGCAGTTCGTGATTGATCAAAACTTCATTTTTTCATTAGCCTGCCATTAGTTTGGACACGTGGATGTTTATGTTTAGCACAAATAAGCATATATTGCGGCAAATTCGTAAATGAATTTATTTCAATTTTACCAACCTACATTGATATTGATACTGATTACTATTTATATGTATAGCTAATTGAAAAAAAACACGTTTTGAAATATATTACTGTCATACGATTGATTGAATTACGTCTCTGTTGCAAGTTTATCAGATTATGGGATGATAAATGATGTAAGTATATATATAAACAAATTTTAAAATGCATCCATGCATAATGTATTATTGATAATAATGAGGAATTTAATTAAAAATATTATAAGATTAATCATAGATTATAACTGTGTTTTTTCCTCCAAGCCATCCTTCCTAACTTTATTTTTATTAATAAAATTTTATTTTGCATTTATTTTAGTATAATATGTATATAAATCATTGATGTACAACATTCATTTATTTTAATTTAATTACCACGTGATGACGCAAAAAATAATTAATTAAAAACGTGTCGTTGTGCAGGTGCAGTGCCATAATATGTAAAATTTCAAAGCTTTATGAATGAATAAATTGAATTTCATATGAATACGATGGAACAAATTTCTGCAATATCCACGAGTAATAAAAAATTAAAAATTAAATTAATTTTGAAATTTTTACAATGTACCCCAACCTAACGGAGGTAATTATTTATTTGTTCGTAAATCAAAAGTTTGTGATTTTGAAACTGTTTTTAATTAACTATTTAATATTTCAAATTTAAATCCAAACCTCTTATCTTTCGGGAAGAGAGAATAAAATGGAGAGCTGGGCGCGATGATTATGCTTCGTTGCGGCAATTTTTTTTGGAAATTAGTACTTAGGCCTTTTAGTAATTAGTAAGTAGGTCTCGTCGCAACTAAATCAATTACATTAACATTTTGGGCGTAAGAAATATCTTAGGATTTACGTGAAGTAGGCAACCAACAAGCTGGTTGAAATTTGGACAGAATGGTAAGTATGGTTGCTTGCCTAAAAATGGTGAAATGGGAAAAATTTTAAATACGGAAAATAAATGAAGTAAGCAACTATCAAAACAGTTTGTCAAGTATAATTAGCTGTCTGCAAGAAGCCGAAAATTTATTCATGCGGTTCATTTTTTTTCAGGAGATTAGAGGATAATATCTTGCAAGTATCGAAACAAATTTTGGGGGCACTTTGTCTACTCCGAAGAAGGTACCTTCAAACATTAAATTTGAAGACATCTAACAGGACGTGAACTCTCTTATTAGAACATTACTTCCCATGCTACTTTTTTTTGAATTACAATAAGTTTTATCGCCCCAAACTTATTGTAATTCAAAAAAAAAGTAGTAGTTTGTTATATTTTTTTACTCCTGAATCATGGACACTGTGTTCACATCGAAGAAGGTACCTCAATTTCTTCAGAGTAGTCAAAGTGCCCCCAAAATAAACCATGGCCAAAACATAATGGTGATACCACTACATAAAACCAACTGTAATTGTCAAATGATATAAATATATTTATTTAGTTTTAAACAATTTACAATTTTCTTAAACTATATGCAACCAACCATACATGTCAAACTGTCTTCTTAGTTGGCTACGAGGCTAATACTCGCAATTCCTTCCAAATGCTATTAAGTTATTTATTATACCCTGAACATTATTATTATTGATTCTATTGTTCTATTTGCGAGGAGATAAAAAAATAAATCATTTGACAAAAGTATACAGCCCCATTATGAGTAAGATATTGGCAAAGCAGATAGATTGGCGCCGTGATCATTACTCTGAGAATCGATTAGCCTTCCGTAATGAATTTTCACTTCAAAAAATGGCAAAAATCCTAGGACCTTTTACTTTCATTTTCCGAGAAAATATTTGGTAATAATTAGACGAAATATAAAAGATAACCCTGGTATGGCATTTCATTGTTAAAAGGTAGCGACATAAATTTATATCAAAATACTGGAAGAAATAGATCAGCATAATAATTAATTAAAATGTTAATTCTTGAGTTTACACTACGTACGACCATCATTGTTGCCGACATTCGTTAGCGTTAAATTTAAATTACTTTCTTTGTGTAGTTAGCGCTTGGTTTTATGCGCGATGGTAACTTATATACAACTTTTCTTCAACGTGTAGAGAAATTGAAAAGCGTCTGAAAAACTTGACGAAGTTATTAAATTTCAAGGGACTTTGCATTGTTTAAGAAGTTCTGTTTGATTTTAAACAGACGGGTAATTATGTAATTATGGAAAAAATACAATCGAAGAAATTATTGCTTTTTTATCGTCCTAGAAACTATATGTCGCAGGTAAGCTAATATTTTTCTTCATTTATTACCTTCGTTTACCCGAAGTCACATATTTATATGATATATTCCCAAAAAGTTTCTAAAGATCGATTTATATTTCTTCGAATAAGTAACTTTTCGGTTCATGAAGCTCGCCCTGAATTGATTTCAATTCGAGGTAGATAAATTATACTGGAAAAAGTCAACTTTAAGAAAGTGAGTCGTAAATCTAATTATATTCACAACATGATCGATCTGAATTTAATTGACACATTAATATTACATGAGAAGTGGATATATTACACAAATCCACATCGCTCCTGCTGTTTTACGAGCATCGCACTCAGACACTGATTAATCTTTTACGACTTTGTACTTATTACTCCATATTTAATCTAATTATCGTAGCGGGGCAAGTAATATTTCGTCGTTTGTGTTGTCCGTCTCGAAACATCGGTTCATTTTATACCTTTCGCTTTATTTTTTATCAAATGGCAGCAATGAGTTCTAGGTCGATGATATTAGAAATTATATTAGACGAAGCCGTTTAAATACAATATTAATTAATTTGTAATTACGCCACCAAATAAGGGCAAAAGAAAAGTTTATTTTATATGGCTGTTAAATTAATAGGTAATTATGTTTTTTTCAATGTAATCCAATTTCACCGAATTATGAGTACGGTTAAAGGATTCAGGCAGGCATAAGATGAAAAGCTGTGCTCAAGAAGTTGCCTAGATTTTTTGCTAATTTTGAAAGTTTGGCCCTTTCAAGTGGTCACAAAATTGTTGCCTTATTATAACATAACAATAATCTTAATAGAATTTGCCAGGATTCATGTGAAATAGCTAACCAAAAAGGCTGTCAATTTGACAAATACGGTTGGTTGCCTATAAATTTCGAAAACCACAAATTGTTTATAAACTGATCATAAATATCTCAATATCATTTGGTAGGATCCATTTACGTTTATTGAATCAACAAGGCAGATTGACAATTATAATTGGTTGGCTACCAATTCTGAAATAGCGATTTTGTTGTCCTACAGTGAGTTGAGTGGGTGGAACTTTAATATCTCGTATGCGGTATGTTTTGAGATCATCTATCATCATTTAGAGCATTGACTATAATAATTACAAGATATATCTGCAATAATAAAATGTGTACTACGCCTAGAACAAAATCAGCCCGACCACTACATTGAGAAATAAATTCATAGACTTGACCAAAATTGAATAAATCTTACATACGGTTAATTAGTAAACATGGCAGATGTTGATGAAATACCGATATTTGTCAAAAACGGTATTTCCAATTTTTCGATTTATCGATATCGAAATATCGTCTTGGAAATTTCGATATTATCAATATCGATCAAATCGAAATTCCACAGGAGCGCCACCTGCATGGAGGTTTTAGGACTAATTATAGTCCCCTATAATCTGCAGTGATCATTAATTCAAATGGAGTCTCGATCTTATACACCGGCTACAGCAGTTTTCCTAACCTGTATCCGAGATTTTTTGTTATTTTTAATCTTATGATAACGACGAAAATCGATATTTAAAATAATACTAACAATAATAATACATATATAGATCTATCTGTCTTACCATCAAATATATTAAACATTGCAATAATACATAAAACAGTTTTTTTTTGCTTGATTTTACCGAGCATCGGCTGCTATGGTCGTTAGCTCCATTCAATTCTTTTTTCAACGTAATTAGTCATATTAGAGGCTAACTCTATTGATAAGAAGAAGAATTCACTTTAATATGCATCCCTACCGAGAATCGAACCCGGGGACAGTGGTCATCGACCATACCACTGCGCCACTTGGCTGGACCATAAAAGTAGTAGTATTATATTTGCAATGCTAGCAAAAAATTGCTGTTGATCTTAATCTTATGATTCCAACTAATATCAATGAATTAATAATTATTATATAGAACCTAAAATGTGGCCTTAAAACGAAAAATTGCAATTTTGCACTTCTCTGAATACGTCTCAGATGGCGGTTACTTCAGTGACATGTCAAAACGATATTAAAAATTTCGATAACGATATATCGATATAATGGAAAATGAAATTATCGATAAATATCGAAATGTTGTGGCCGATATATCGATATTTATCAATATCGATATTTTTTGACATGTCTATTAAGTAGGGGAATTATTTCTTTTCGATCACCAATACCCTTTCGGAGTTTTGGGACACAACCGCAGGGCCCGGAAGGCTCAATATACCAATTGTATTTTCCGCCATGGAATGATTACATTCTGATTACCTAAATCTTTTTCATGAGAGATTATTTCTTGAACCTTGACAATAATTAAATGGAAGTTGATGACGAAAATCCCACAGTAGATTAAGTACAAAATAATAGTATATATAGTTATTGTTATTATTGTTATGTTCGTATAAATATTATGTAGTTGAAATTAAGATAAGTGTGGATTTTATTTAAATAGTTGGTGATTTATGTTTATTTTGCCGCTCATGACATAAAACACTTCATACAGTGTAGATATCTCAATAGTAAGTGCTCATTTTCGAAGCATAAATGACAAATTCATAATCATGTGCATCCTATAAACCTCATTACACATTCTAACCAAACAACATTGTCTCTAAAACACATCCGCAATGCGCACGAACAAGCACCGAACCTCCGCAAGGTATTGGGTCGGTGAAAAGTGTAATTAGTGGCGCAATGAGGTGCCTTCAGTACGCCTGAAATGAATCCGAGCCAGCCATCCGACAAAATAAGCTAATTATCCTAATGTTGTGTGTTTTGTGGCATTGTGCATCATACTGCATTTCCTTTGCGAGCTACGACCTCGCACGCCGGCGCATGTGCCCGATTGCCGGCCCGAGAAAGGAGAAATTTACTTTTCACGACCGACATAGTTCGTAGATCGCCACGAGATCTTCGCGGTCGGCTCGCGTGCAATTTATCGCGATGGATTCGAACGCATTGCATTCATCTTGCTTAAGCCCAAACAGATACTCAAAGCCAGACACAGAGAACACACTCACTGAGGCACGCATGAACATAATCGTAAATTTTCATCGTGTTAAAAACACGCGCCTAGAGAAGCACGAAAAAAAACCCACGACTTGGGTATTTTTTCCGTTCGCCGATTTCCGCCGGCGGCGCACATTAGACGCAGGATGGATGGATGATAAAATGGAAAACGCGAAGAGCTAACCTTGATGGAGGTCAACTGCAATGACCCGCCAGCTGCACTTTGCCTACTTTGCGAGCCGGCCCATTTTACCGAAAAGTATGCTAAACGTTTTTTTTCCACTTTTGATGTACCATTATAATGTAATCTCAAATTGTTTATTGTATGTTCCGATTTTATTTTAATTTCAAATTTGCCCTATCTTCCGCGTTTACATGAGTCTTGCAAGCGTAGCGTACTTGTTTGAGAGAGTATTCCCTAAAATTTCCAAGTTCTGAAAACCTGATCCTGAATTGACAAAGGGTTCATTCGGATGATGAAAGAGCTAACTGTTAAAAATATCCACAATAGATAACTATGTTCAAAATCATCTGTTCAAAGATAAACTCATTCTGAAAATCACCCGTCAATTTAATAATCTCCAAGTGTATGTCAATAAAATTTCTATTGTGTAATAAATTAAATTATATATCTATTTGTAATTAGATCCGCAAACTTTTCCTATTAACCCTAGAACAGTAAATTAACCATCTCCGATCAATTATATAATTGAAAAAGTTGAATCATAATTACCCCTAAAATTACTTTGGTAATTTATGCATATTTTAACAACTTGGGAATTATATATCGCCGTCTGCGAATTTACCCAAATCACTTTTTTGCGCCGTCAGACGTTCGTTAAACCAATCAAAATATCAATATTCAGCCAGAAAACTAGGCTGACCTTAATTATTCATCATTTATCTGCATTAAAAGCGACTGAATCGGGTCGCACAAGTGTGTAAATTTCCACCCGTGGAATGTCTAGATTTTAACCATTTTAAGAACATTTTCAAACAAAATGTTCAACAGAATCCTCCGTAACGCCATTAATCATCTAATGTTAATGCAGCTGTAAAAAGTATTATGTACTTTTATTTGAATGAAGCCGGGCAATTAAATAAATCACGGATGCCGTGATCACATGGCAACCCGCGATGAAAACTAGGCAATTCATATATTTCGCCTCATTAATTGACTCGTTAATGCGTACAACACCTTAATTGAAAAGTTCTACATCTGCCATACCACGCGCTCGAACTGAAAGATATAATACAAAAAGGCGACGTGCCGCAATTAGCCGTAAAAATGCACCGTTTGATTTAATTTAAATCTACGTTCGTGGCGCTGTCGTAAATTAATGTGCAACGCTCTTTAGCACAGCGTGTGCTGCTCGCTGCATGCGCGGTTGTATTTACGAATGTTGTCGTTAATATTTTAATGACATTCCGAGGAATTAATGGGCAATGAACAAACTTTAGGGTGCGCAAAATGACTACTAATGAAAATATTAACAGTCTAATATAATTCCAAAGACCCGTATATTCAATGACTTAATTGAATATTTATAAATATATTTTGTTCGACTGTGACTCAAGTGATTTAATGTGTTTCTGGGACTTATGTTTATTAAGTATACATTAAGATATTTCAGGTGTTTTGCTTTTATAGTATATTATACAAAGAGCATGGGATGGTAACTGTTTCCAAAGGAGTATGAGAAATATAATACGAATGTGAAAAGAGCATTCCATTCGAGGTGCATACTATACTTTTTCTACGGCTATTTTGCGTGAAAATAATTATTTCTTAATCAAAACCATACTGAAATGGGTACGTTATACAACAGGAGTATAATGCACCACACAGCCAGGGGGTGTACAAGAGTATTAGTATCGGATTTGGATGTGAAAGAAAACAATAAAAGACATTTTCGGTCACGATCCGTTCAATGTAATTTAAGTGCAATTACTTTCAAGTTAAATCTTTTCCAATCTCAACTACGATCTCTATAAGGTCTATAGAAAGTTATACAAATTTTTACATTTGTAATGTTTCTATTGAATTTAAACTAATAATAGTTATTTAATTTTTCATAATAATTTGTAAACATCATCAATTGATTACCGTTTTTGTTTCTTTTTTATTATAGTAAATTCAGCGGCAGATTCTAAGACCGGAACCAAAACCCGCGAAGTAATGAAAGTTTTGTCCGCATTTTCCGTTTTCAGGACAACCTTGCCTTTAATCGAGACAAAAAATGCATGTGAGTGCTTGGGATTGACATGTATTCACATTATAATTATTATCATTCAAATCTGAGCGGCGGCTTGCCGCGTTGTGCAGCTCGGTACTCGTTAGATCACCGCAGTACATCAGCTTCGGACGTAGCTGGGCGTTGAATGGGTGACCACTTGGTCTCCCCACTCAACAATCGGCTGCGGCGCCGTCCGCGAACTCCTTCGCGGTAAAAACGCGAACGAAGGTTGGGCAATTCGCTTGCAATGGTCCCCGGAAAAAAAAACCCATATGCACAAAGAGTAGCGAGACCGGATTGGGCCGGGAGAAACTTACTAATCCCTTACACCACTATGTGGTAGAAAAAGGTTGTTGATTATATATATATAGGCAACCAGTTATATACCCTGAAACATTGCAATTGAATTGAAAATGGTACGCAAATGTTATTAATGTAATTATTCTACTATATGAATCAATAAATTAAGATGTAATTCAACGTATTAACCACTAATTGTATTTTTCGCTCGATTGAAACTCGGATCTTTCGTTTCATTAAGATCATATCAACCATATTTATGACCATGATGTTTATATATTTAATCATCACTTAGCCACGGTTGAGTGCACCGGACAACAATAAAAATAAAGCACGCGAAGAAGAAGATTATACAGACAACACACGTACATATATCCCATCCCCTCAACATGCGGTTGATTAAGATCTGCGCATTTGGCGATAATATATAATCGAGTTGAGCATTATTAATTTCGGAAATTGTCAGCGCTGAATACGGCCGCACATCAATTTCCAATTTCCTCTGTCGTATCGCAGCCTGCAGAGGCTTGCGGAACGTTAGGTTTGTCTAGGTGTATATTGCAGGCCGTAAATATTGTCGTGTGCGACGTAAAGCCGGCTGTTTATAAGACTTAGCAGCGGGTAATTCTTGCAAGGTGTCGCCGCTGAAGCCGACGAAGAAGGCGGAAGAAGTTTGGAATAACAAGTGCACGAGCAGGAAAACGCGGCGTGTCGGCAGGAATGCGTGGAAAGAAAGGTTGGCTTGGGAGTTGCCAAACACCTTTTTACGTTGCCATTTAGCATTGGATTGTTCCAACTTGGTAAATACCAAACTCGCCTACAGATACTTTTTTAACAATAACTGTAGATCTTTGATATTCTCTTTAGAAGTTGGTAGAGAATATTGATCACGTGCAGGTACTCTCAATAAGAAAAAAATCTTGAAATAAATCTATATACATAAATAAGAATCCGTTTTTTTATATACTTGCGTATATGTGCCTAGACAACAATTGATCCCGCGGTGTTTCTAAAATGTTATCCCGTTTATTAATAGTTTCTATGGATGACCCTCCCCCCTCCTCAAACCAGTTTTAAGATACCGAGAATTATCACGACACTTGAAGTATTAATAAATCGATTGGAAGTATCAATTCTTCTCTATTCCGATACTCCTTTTTACGTTCGTACACGACATCAATTAGCCTACATCACTCACCTTAGGTAAACTAAACCTTTTATCTAAACCATGAATGAAAATTAATGTCCAACGAATTTGCCACGAAAAAGTAAAATCAGCCCCTCTATGGCTAGATCATAGAATAAAGGGGCAAAACGTGCTTCAGAAGAATCAAAACTACTAACAAGGAGAGTGTTCCAATTGTCCAACCCCAAATTGAATGAAACTTTTTGTACGTGTAGTACATATATAGAAATAATTTGTGTTAGTGGAATTTTATGTCGTTTTGAGTCGTTTGTCCAAAAAAAAATTTCAAAATTTGGTATATATTGCATTAACAGCAGCATTCCCTGTATACTCCATACTGTATACTGTATACTCGCGCGTGTACTCGCGGCAAACGCACCAAGGTCGGTTTACATGCAGGCATGTTGAAGTCACGCCACGTTATTCGTCGCGAATGGTGCTGTTCAAGCAACATAAACGCGAATTTGAAAATTTCTTTTCGGCAAACGGCTCAAAATGGCATAAATCCCCTTAACACAATTTATTTCTATATATTTACTATACGTACAAAAAAATGTCATTCCAATCCGAGTTGGACAATTGACACACTCTCCTTGTAAGATACGCTCGTGCGCGATTGTTGGAAACAAAAAGTTCGCTGGAGCCGCTGGTAAATTATAAATTACAAAATTAAGTAAAATTATATAAGAAGATATAAAAGAAACAGAATCATAATAAGATAATTGTTATCAGATTACTTCCTCATATACTGAAAAACCGAGAATGTTTAAATTTATTTAATTATGAACCTGTCACTCAGGTTCCAAAAGAGGATAGTTGTTTAGCAGTATTTACTCTTACAGTTGCTTTTCTAGTTCCTTTTTAATTGAGAATTAAAACGTGTAGAAGTATAAACTTAGAGAGAATTTGAACGTATAGTTTATACATGATATTCAAATTTACCACATGAAGTTAAGCATTGCAATTATTCTCTAGCAAAAATCAAGAAATGCAGATGGAACTTGTGCGAACGCTCATAACAAGGATAAGATTGTAAAGTATCGATAGTTGGACAGACAGACAGTTAAGCTAGAACCACGAAGCCAACATATTTTGATATTAAAGCAAAATCCGTGTGTAACAAGACGCTTATTTTATTAGTGAAATGTACTCTCTTTATTGATCGAAACTCGCAAGGAAATCCTGGATTCATTTAATCTAACTACCAGTAAGTAAATAATGAAAACTGTACGAAAATTATTAACTTACAATGTATTGCAAATTTATATATTGCCTTCAAAAGAATCTGAGATTCCCATGATTTGGACCTTGAATTCTTCTGAGGATCTTCCTTTCGAATCTTTCTTTCCTCTGCTCAATTCGTATGGTCAATATTCATACTTCACGCCCATATGTCAGTATGCATCGGATTGTTTTATACACCTTGATTTTGATGTCACATGGCTTTGTATACTCAGCGATTTTTTCAGGACTTGCTTGACCACGAAGATGGCATCCATTGTTGATCAATCCCTGTTGTTCGTCTCATTGGTGTATATTTTCTTTTCCAAGATCTTGGTGAATAGTTTCGCCGTGCAATAATTTTGGCACCTTTCTTGTATATAGGTATGGTAATAGTTGTTGTCCAGTGTTACGGGATCTCTCCTGCGTTAATAATTTTTGAGAATAGATTGTAGAGTCCATTTTCAAGTTGGTATCTTCCAGCTTTGAGAAATCACTGGTGCTTTCATGTATTTACGCTTTTTAGCTCCTGCACATATGTATTTTTGTCCTGTTGTTCCAATTGTTATTGATAATACTAATTTCGATCTGGTAACTCAGGTTTCTTCTAAATCGAATGGCATATCATATTCTGTCAAAACTGTACCATCATTTAATGGTATATTTATCTACAATACTGAAAATGTTCCAAATATTTATCAATCCTATATGTTTTCTCATTTTAATGATTATTTCAAAATCACTGATTTATATCAAAATAATATATTCACCCTACGGTGTTAATCGCATTTATAAACATAAATTCATTAACTGAAACATTGTCGAGTTGAGTCAAGATTTCCGCAGAATATAATTTGTATTATTAACTAGATGTAAACGTATTATTAAGTGACCCAGAGGCGAGTAAAATGTAATTTGCAATGTCTCACGTTTGCGGTGTTGTGGTGCGACACTAAGATTTGCATAGGTTGCATCTTCCGGTTGGTGGTTGTTTTTCCTCACTTTTTCGCGATGATCGCGCATACCATCATCAGTCAATCCCGGCAGTCACGTGCACGTGTGTTTCTTCGCGCTGATTTTTTCCATCATCTTCTGCGCACGGCGGTTGATGTTGGCGTGGTGAGCGGGACCTGTTGCCGTTGATCTCTTTGCAACTGCAGCATCGCTAACTGTAACGGTTTCCTTCGACACCAGTGGAATGGAAGCGCTTTTGCACGCCCACACCCGCGATGCTATCACACATACTGTCGGACCGTGGATTAGAACACAATAAATTAAATAATTAAATGGGAGTTGATTGCCACACCACAGCTCTTCCTTCTTCTCTCAAGGAAATATCTCCCAAAGAAATATAGCCCAAAGAAAGATCCGAAACAATGAAATAAATAGCTAAACTTGACCCTGAAAGTCAACAAAAGGTAGCAAAGCATTAATTTAACAGACGAACTCGTGTTGATTTTTCAAAAGTGTTCGCCATTGAATTCGTATGAATGTCAAGAACATCTTGAATCAGTTTGTGCGAAAAGTGAAAACTGGGTTTCGCAAGGTTCTCCGCGCACCTGTGCGCCATTAATGATGAATATCGATATCACGTCGATATTGTGATGAACATTATTCAGGTAGCTGCGAGAGGCGTGAAGCATTTCGCACATTAAACTGCCGTTAGCGGCTACAATCGTGTCAATAAACAAAGAACACTATATTTTCGCTGTGGTTTGGAACTGTCACACTTGCTGCACGCGCCACGTAAATTGTTGCAAATTAATGGAACGTTATCCCAGCATGTTAAAGTAATGGCAAAGTATTGTAATTAGTATAATTTACGATGTAACAGTCTTCATTATGTTCAATTTGCGATATTACTTTTCCAGAAAGACGAAATTGTTTACTAATGGAATTTTTTTTTGTTTGATTTTACCGAGCATCGACTGCTATGGTCATTAGCTCTATTAAATTCTTTTTCAATGTAATTGATAGGAAGTAGAATTCACTCTAATATGCATCACCACCGAGAATCGAACCCGGGACCTAATGGTCAGTGTTCATCGACCACACCACTACGCCACTTGGCTGAACAAGCTTTTAAGTAAGTATAGAAACGGGTAATTTTTTTATGAAACAAATTTCTTTTTATATTAAACAATATGCGATTAATTACTGTAATAATGATTTTCATCGGTTTCTCTGGCAGCGATAATTCTTTATGACAGCAATTAATAATTAGAATTTGTGAGTAATGAGTTGACGACAATTACAATCCTTCTGCACAATTTCCTGTTATTGAAACAGACAATGTTTATGTAACAACCTTTATCTCTACAAAAAACATTTCAATAGTTGAAATAAGTATGAAAAACGTTTGCATAATTATTTGTATTTGGTACGATAATTAATAATATTTTTTTTATATCGTTTGTTTTACAGTACAAACTCTCCTGCATCATCTATTGACCATTAAAAATGAGTTCAAGATAATATTCAATTTTCTCCGAGTTATTTGTTTTTTTAGAAGAAAATCTGTAAACTAATTGATTTTTTACAAACTATACATGTTTTCTGTAACAACTGTCATCATATAATTAATGATAATTCATTCTAAGTATTAGAAGACTACTAATGAATATAATTAACGATTAAGTACCCGACAAAATTCGAAATAATCGTCGCTTTCGCAGTATTTTGCGGTAGTACCTGTTTCTACTAGATTATCCATTCTTTTTCGCCATGTAGTTGCGTACACCACGCACGTTCTGCCACACGAACGGAACGAAAACATATGATGCGAACGTGATCTGCTAACCCAAATTTCTCACCGCCAAGCACATACACACAACCAACCGCCTTGTGAGAATTTTACTTCAAAAACACTCAACGTGTATCCATCGAATCGCTTATTAGATGTAATAACGCTTTGCATGGACATGTTATAGCCCCGCCCCCAAAAATGCACGCATGCGCAAATAAAGCAGGTAAAAATACAGTAAAACACAGGCTAAATTGAGCAGAAAGAAAGAAAGATTTAGCAGTACTATTATAAGCTATTACCTGTCGTCCTATTACCGTTCGCTCATTATTTAAGTTCCTTAATTCCACAGCGGTGCAAAGCAACGCATACAACTGATCGGTGTCGACCGGAAGAAGAATGAAAGTCCAACATCACTCAACCAAACTGCGTCGGGCCGTTTTTTTGCCGATATTTATTGCTGATTTATGCAAATCGATGGTGCGATGATCGAGCGATCAACGCGAATCGTAAAAGAGACCGAGAAATGATGCAAATCTATGCCAATAAAATCGAAAATTTCAAACTCTCGCAGGAGAAAACCGAACATTCGTCGAACAACAAACGCATCTCAACGTCTCGCAAGGCTAATTAATTATCATCCGAAAGAAACATGTAAAAGTTTGTAAAGAAAAGCCTTAAAAAGGAAGCAAAGTAATTAAGGTTTGGAATTTGCACAAAAAAGGACTCATAATTTTTGCTTCGTTATGCTCGACCGGCGAAGTAGCTATTAATCGCATTAATTTAACCAATTCGTAATCATCGAAACTGCTTCCGGCGCACAGCTGGAGAGAAAACTGGTTCTGGGCATTAATAAAGCGGAATTAGTGAGACAGTAACTGGGGAAATGAGAAATTGCCAAGGTGGTCATCATGGTCTAGGTCCAACCAGTGCTGCATCGCATCCAGATTAGCTGCCTTGTGCGCGCGTACCTACTGTTTACAAATTTAGGTTAATCATGCTTAATTAATTTCTAATTGAAAACAACGTCGGAATTGATAGGTTTATCGTGTGTAACATAACGTTATGATCATTATCGTTAATTCGATCTGCCGTTTGATGGGAAAGACACACATTATGCCACATTCCACGGGATGATCTAGTTCTTTTTTCTGTAATTTGTAATTAATACTGTTTTTCGACGTTTTTCTAAATTATTAATAACCTGTAATTATATAACATCGTCGTTTTTGGATCTCTTTTAGTGTTCGGTACAATTAGATATATAGTACAGTGATTCCGTGCTTGCGGGATGCATATTTCTATTTATATTGACATGTTTTGGGAAGATTTGCCCCTACCATTTTTAATATAATAGTATAAACTTTTTCTAAATATTAGAAAAGATACTGAGATCGTACAAGAGAGAGAAGAGATGAGGAATATCAGGATGTAAGATATAACAAATTTGTAGTTTATTCAAGTGATTTGAGATAAGAGTTAGCCAGGGAGCAAAGTTTAGCTTTGACATAAAAGCTGCGGCGCTGCACACGACCTACTGAGTTACCGCGCATGTACCTCCTGCATTACCATGTATACCCCAGAATTTGCTAAATATCTCTGGAGACCTACCCTTTTCCTGCATTTACACATTTTATCACTTATTTGTCTATAACTCATATACATGTCAGGAACGTCATGGGGATCATCACATCCAGCCAAGAAGCGTGGAAAGGATGGGCACATTAAGTCACTTCTCACACTAAAGCAGGCAGACACAAACTCATAAATAAGAGTACCATTTGTAGTCAAACAACAGGTCCATCTGATATCCCATTTTTGGTGGTTCCGGATGGGGTGACAAAACAATGCGCAATTAGTAACAACAAACACTGTGCTGCCTGCATACTGGACACTACAATCCCAGAAATTATTAAAAATATAACAGTAAACCCCTTATTATGACGATATATTCCACAATGATATTAAACATGTTTTATAGTTTGTAATATACATAAAAATACTCTACAGATGGTCAAAGATGGCGAAGATTAAGCGCGAAACTGCTGCCGTTTATTGCGAGCAATTTTTGCATTTCTTTCAAACTTTTAAATGCAGTTACTTTTAATTATATAATAATACCAAACGTATAACTAAAAAATGTTCACATGTTGTGGAGATTTGAGCAGTTTAAGGATTTATCGGCGTGCTGTTTTGCCTACGCCAGTCGGCCAGTGGGCGCGTGTACGCAGTTCCATCGATCAAGAGGGA
>WSZQ02084446.1:3962-15973 GCA_019419845.2 Weissflogia rhopalogaster
CATCCTTATAGAAGAGTCATCAGTAGATGGTACTCTGATTGATCAGGCAATACCTTTAATTTTCGATACATTCGAGGTACTAATCGATACTTTATAAAATTTGATACCCTTTTTACTACAGTTGAGACTGTAGTAAAAGGGGGCAAACCTAAAGTTTACATGGGGTGATAATCTGGCACTGATATAATTGCAAAATCATGAAATATACGTCAAACATGATTTGCAAAATCTTGATAATATTATGAGGTATAATTAATTCCTGTCTAATAGGATATATTCCTACGAATCTATATAACAATTCTGGATATTGTTGTTCTCAAAATATAAAACAACTATATTGAACTATTTTAAAAACTTGATAAGGTTTCTAATGAATGTTATTATTTTTAGATACAAGGTGTAGTTGTTGCTACAATGTGCGAAAAAGTCGTCGATGAAGGAAAGAAAACTATAACAATCAGCTACAAAGCTCTATACCGCTACTCCAATATTCCGGCAATCCGTGAGAAACTTTTCATCCTGGCACACCAGGCAACTGCACGTTGTCCACAATTTTCGGCAGCAGGATTCTTTAATGTTGATTTTGCAATGCTCTTCACGTTTGTCAACTTGATCACCACTTATGTGATTGTCATCATACAGTTTTCGGGCAACAAAAAGTAAACGTGTTTCGCAATGTTATGACCCCTTTATCGTAAAAAGTAGTGGTAAAAGTTTGATAACAGTTCTGTCATTTATTGTTGTATTCCGTGTACACTTATATATGTTACCAAATGTTCTAAGTAGTATTAATAAAATATGTATGAATAAATATAGTCCTTATACTTATGTAGTATAATTTTATTCATTATACAAGTACGTTTTACAAGATTTGCAATGTTGCCGATTTAGAAAGTAAAATTAAATGGCTATGAGGTCGAGATTCATAAATATTCATACGTCACTTCATGAACTCGAGTTCATAGATTAGATTATTGTTACATCATAGGTTTCGTGTATTAATCGTACGAGAAGAGCTAGTTCTGATTCGAGCAGCGCGCTGAGCACGTAGTAATACTGCGCTGAGCAACAAGTCGCGCTTGCCTTGAATTTAATTCACTATAAATAGTTTCATAGATTTAATTATGCGTTTACTCACGCGTGGAGCACACACGGTGCGCATAAACTTTCAGTTTAGTCGAGGATATCAAAGTGATGGAGTATTTGGTTATAAACCGAAGAAACATAATCAATTTAATGGTAATCTTACATAGGACTTATTGCAACAATAAAAATGAAGCAATGAATATTTTTAGTTAAAGAGGAAACTCTGGCAACACGTAATAAGAATGGAAACTTTCAACGCTTTGTGGATGCTTATCGCGTTCATGGGCATCGAATTGCGACTGTTAATCCTGTTGCTTTTAATCCAACATCAAGGTAATCGTGGAGTTAGAGACTAACTGGTTTAAATGTCTTATATTTGAAGAATCTTAAAGTGCTTGTTGTTAAATATTAAATCAATTAATATTTTGTTAGGTTCCAGAATGAATTGGATCCTAAACAGTATGGATTGACAAACGATGATCCGATTGACTTTGAAGGTATTTTAAATAGTACCGAAACAAGAACACAAGGAACAATCGAAGATGCCGTTGATTACTTAAAAAAAGTCTATGCTTTAAACATTAGTGCAGAATTTATGTTCTTAGAGGTGTCTCAGTCAATTTGTCCATTCTCAGAAATTTCAACAAATAATATTTTAGACTGAAGAGGAACGCGAATGGTTTGCAAGCAAAATGGAAAAACTACCAAATCAAGAAGTTGATAAGGACACAAAGAAAAACATTGCCATAGAATTATTAAAATCACAGGCTTTTGATCACTACCTTGCCAATAAGTTTCCTGGTGTCAAGCGCTATGGCGGTGAAGGAGCTGAGTCTATGATGGCATTCTTTTCAGAGTTCTTTAAGATGTCGTCCCAAGGTACATATAATTTGCAATTAAAGTGTAATTTGACGTTATCAATTGCCTATACCCTTAGACAATATCGAGCAAATTGTTATTGCAATGCCACATCGTGGACGACTAAATTTCCTAACAGGAATGCTAAACTTTCCACCAGTGAAAATGTTTACAAAACTTAAAGGATTACCTGATTTTCCTTCGAAATTTGAAGCTACTGGAGATGTTCTAAGTCATGTTAGTAAGTACTCAATAAAACGATATCAGAATTAGATCATTAATGAATATCTCTCCTTTATCTAAAGTCGCTTCAACGGACTTACGTATTAAAGAAAAGACCATCCATGTGAGTATGCTCTACAATCCATCACATTTAGAAGCTGTCAATCCAGTGTCAATGGGCAAAGTAAGGGCCAAATATTTATATGCCACTGATGGTAGCGAATACAAAAATGGTGATTTTGGAGGAAAGATTGTAAATATTCAAGTACATGGAGATGCTGCCTTCGCCGGTCAGGGTATCAATCAAGAGACACTAGCTATTTCAAATGCCCCACATTATGAAATCGGCGGCAGTATACATTTAGTTGTTAACAATCAGGTTGGGTTTACAACACCCGGGCCTAGAGGAAGATCATCAATGTATACAACAGATTTGGCTAAAATGATCTCTGCACCGATTATTCATGTTAATGGAGACTATCCGGAAGTATGAGTGCTAAGTTGTAAACTTAAGACATTTGAATGATTCTTCTATTGCAGGAAGTTTTAAAAGCCACAAGAATCGCATTTGAATATCAGAGGAAATTCAGGAAGGATGTCTTTGTAGACATGAACTGTTATAGGCAATGGGGACATAATGAATTAGATGATCCCACTTTTACCAATCCAGCCCAGTATAGACTTATCACTAATAGAAAGTATGAGTCATTGTGACTCATTTTAAGACACTACATATGATTAAAGTTAACTTTTGAAATTTTAGAACAGTTCCGGATAAATATGCGGAAAAAATAATTTCGGAGGGTATTATGACGGAAGATGAACGCACAAATCTTATTAAATCTCATAATGACTGGTTGAATAGTCAATTGCAGATGGCAGAAAGTTACATCCCTGAGGTTAGTGACACGGCTATTTCTGTAAACATTACATAAAATCTTACCCACCATTCATAGGACCCATGTTTCAAGAAACAATGGACCGGTTTTATACAAGCTAAGAACGAAATAACAACCTGGGATACTGGAATTAGTAAAGAAGTGCAACAATTCATTGGCGCCAAATCTATAACATATCCAGATACATTTGTAAGTCAGAATTTCGTAAATGGCAAATTCTAATTTTAATATTTTAGAAAATCCACCCGAATCTCTTAAAGAATTACGTAAGTGCGCGGAAGAAGAAACTCGAATCTGGTGAAAAACTAGATTGGGCCACATCTGAAGCCCTGGCTTTTGGATCTCTAATTTATCAGGGTTATAATGTGCGGATAGCTGGTCAAGATGTTGGCAGAGCCACCTTCTCCCATAGACATTGTATGCTAGTAGACCAAGAAACTAATATGATACACATTCCCTTCAATCATATTGCTCCTAATCAGACCGGGTACCTTGAGGTGGCTAACAGTATTCTCTCTGAAGAAGCTGTGCTAGGTTTCGAGTATGGTATGAGCGTTGAGCATCCAAACAATCTAATAATCTGGGAGGCCCAATTCGGAGACTTCTTCAATACGGCACAAATTATTTTTGACACATTTATAGCAAGCGGTGAATGCAAATGGTTGTGGTCATCTGGAATAACTATTCTGCTACCGCATGGCTATGATGGGGCTGGTCCCGAGCATAGTTCCTGCAGATTAGAGAGATTCCTTCAATTGACGGACTCCAAAGAAGATAGACCGGATGGAGATAATGTAAATATGCAGGTGTGTCAGCCTAGTACTCCTGCTCAGTATTTCCACCTTTTGAGGAGACAAATGGTTAGGAATTTCAGAAAACCCTTAATAATCGTTACACCCAAGACTTTGCTAAGATTATCGGATTGCACTTCAAGTTATGCAGAAATGCAAGAAGGAACTTCGTTCCGACCAGTCTTAAGTAAGTTAAATACATGATAATGATTCAACTGTTTAAGAGGTTATCACTTGTAGCTGATGCAAATGTGGCACCAAAGTCGGTCAAGAAAGTGATTCTCTGCTCGGGAAGACATTATTATACCCTGGTAGACAAACGTGAATCACTGGGACTTAATGATACAGCTCTGGTGAGAATTGAGAGTTTCTCTCCGTTCCCAACGCAGGAACTTCAAAATGAAATTGCTAAATATCCTAATGCAGTTAAATTCGTCTGGAGCCAAGAAGAGCCAAGGAACATGGGAGCATGGAGTTTTGTTAAAGCTAGAATGGAAAATCTTGTTGGAAAGAAGGTTCAATATGCTGGACGTGACACATTGCCAACTCCAGCCGTTGGAGTAGGAAAATGGCATCAGGAACAGGTTCAACATGTTTCTTCTAAACCGTTTGAATTATAATCTATTGTTGAATAAATGTATATTTTTAAATAGTATATTTTATTATAGTTTCAATAGGCTCCCATACTTTATTGATTATTTTTCCGTATATTACGATTTCAATGTGCCACAAAGTTTCACAATGAGTTTATTGCTGCGAGTTCTCAGTGTTTAAAATATTTTCACATATATAAATTAACAAAATTTTTATCACAAATTCTAATATTCAAATTCTTTATTGACGTGAAGGTGAAATAGCGTCATTTTAAAAGTTTACCGCCAATATATGAAGGCATAATATGGTATAGTATAGGACAAGGGCACTAGATGTCGCTATTTAATTTCTGGTCTACACATGTTATCATAAACGGTTTATAAGGAGCACAGAAACCGCCCTAAAGCATACTTACCTGGCGTAGGGGTTACCGTGATCAATAAGGCGGTTCCCCCAGGGTGAGGCCCTCCCATTGCACTACGGCTGGGCTGGCCCCTGCGATTATCCCTAATGTGGATAACTCGGGCGCGCAATTTTTGGTAGTCGGGACTGCGTACGCGCTGTCCCGGTTTGATGATATCTAAGCAAAATCTTCGCCGACTGTTTCTCTGATTAATCCAATGGAGAGCTCTTGTACTCTTTTCGTTCCGCAAGGGAAAAAAGGAAATTTTTACGTTTCGACAGAGTTTGTTGAACTAACAAAGGAGGCGCCCCTTACCACATCACAGTCTTGAATGTGAAGTCACGCAACATATGATTTTTTTGAGGTTATACATTCACATTCGTCATTATGGTCGTTATCTATGTACCAACAATGGGTTTGTTCCATTCTGGTTATCATGATGACGCATAATTTCACAGCGTAGACTTCTGTTCGTTAGTGCAATATGGACTGTGGACTCTCAACAATGTTAATTTTCCTCAACAATAATAAGAAGCAATGCGATAACCTCAATTCACATATCCATCAATTACTCTAGTCAACAATACAATAAGTCAAGAAGAACAACTACAAAAAGAAGAACTACAAGAATGTCGTCAATATCACATGTAAGTCACTTTATGCTAACAACAAAGATCGAAATTCATTGCAATTATAGAACAAAACTAAAATGACGCCCCCAAAATACCTCAGCAAGGAAACTCTCATCATATGGGAAGGATGGAGTAAAATGGGATTAAGGGAAGTTGTGAGAGAATCAGCTGCCAAGGGCTATCATGTGGAACTGGCTTGCGTCTTCCTCCAACAAAGGAAACTATGTTCTCTGGAAAGTGTTAAGGACTGGTTTACACAAGAGGTAAATAGTCTTCCTAATCTCAAAACACTGTTTAAAACATAATTTTCAGGTCATGGAATGGGCTATTGAGTTATTGAAGAACAAACAGATCTTTAGAGCTTCGCACATTCTAAAGAACATAAAAATGGACCCCTTTGTTGAAATCACCAATATTATGCTGAATCTAACTGATGTGGATCTGGTAAACTTTTTAGCTAATCATTTAATAAAGAATGGTCAACTCTCTGAGGATGTTCAATTACAACTACGACTATATAATGTTATCGTAAAGGATCCGGAGGTTGTTGAGGATTTTAGGGCGATATCCGGTGTTTCTAGAGTGGAAGATGTAAATTTGAATGCATTATTATCTATAGATCCTGTTTGGAAATCGGAGATAGTTGCAAAATTGTTTTTGAAACACAATGGTAATTTTTACAACATTTAAATGTAAAATCCTCTATCACACACTATTGTTATAGATTTTTCACTTTCACCTTTACTGTCTGCCCAAGATCTATGGTCACAAGCTCTTAAAACTAATGATACACCATTCATTCAAAACTGGTTAGAGCTACAATTTCACAGACCCTCAGAAAGTCAAGAAGAAGATCATCTATCAATTCTATTAACAGATTTGCATATCAATGAACAAATGTTTGATGAATTAATAAATCAAACCGTCATCTATCAAGAAACCAAAGAATTTGTCTATGATACTCTTTCCAAATTTGGCAAATTCAATTCAAAGGAGGTGCAAGATATTGGACAAATCATTAGAAGATTATCAAGAAACACTGAGAATTTAGAGGAAATATTGAGTCAGCCATCTGCTAACCTGACCTACGATCGTTTTAAACAACTTTTAAAAGATTACTGCATTGAAAATGATATGTTTTTAGTCCTAGACGCATGTCTTCAAGATGAAGACTATCTTCAAGACGACAACAAAACACTAAGTTTAGTCAAATCTTGTAAAGATTTGGTTGAAAATCCAAATAACAGAGAAGTCTTGACTGCCAATCTACTAATGATAAATGAATATCTGCATGATCTCCAGGAAAATGATGAAACTTTTCAATCCTTGTTGAAGATTATATTAGTAAAACTGCAGAATTTGGACCTGCAATCTTTTCTAATACAAAACTCTCAAATTCTGGAGGTTTTACCCACATTAAACACTCTTCTCAAAAAAATCTTAACGAATGCACCTTCAAGTGGCATAACCAGATATGATTTACTTGAAAAACACATGAATCTTAATGTTAAAGAACTTTTTATTAATAGATTTGATGGAGATGTTGCGAAATGCCCAAATTTTAAATGTGCGGAATTGGTACAGAAGTATGGAAAGCACAAAAGGTTGGATTATGCTTCATATTTGTTTCATTGTCGGCCAGGAAAGGCTCTTAATCTTGTAGCCAAAGAAACCAATGAATATATCGAAACAAAAGTAAGGAGATTAGCAATTAAAGAGTTCCTTCGAGAAGATATTGGCGCAACTTGCATCTATTTCTTGGATTGTTTGGATTTAAAAACGGATGAACTTAAAATCGAGTTGGATGTAGCAAGAGTCTTAAAAAACAAAGGAAACATTTCACAAGAAGACATCATTGAACTATTCCTCAGTGGTAAAACTTACGAAGTTATTAAACGTTACGAGAAGTTGGTA
Organism: Weissflogia rhopalogaster; assembly: GCA_019419845.2. Taxonomy (NCBI): domain Eukaryota; kingdom Metazoa; phylum Arthropoda; class Insecta; order Coleoptera; family Staphylinidae; genus Weissflogia; species Weissflogia rhopalogaster. The sequence goes on from WSZQ02084446.1 coordinate 11,362, forward strand.
TTTCCAACGTCAAATGCAGAATTTATCGACAATTTTATACAACTTGAGCTTGGCATTAAATTATGTACTTTTTATGGATGTAAACTACCGGAAATTTATTTGGAACAACTGGCAAAGGAGTCTAAATGGATGGAGTTTCTTTTTATCATCCATAAGTTCGAATATCCGCAGGAGCAAGTAAACAAATTAGTTGCGAGTTTCAGTAATCGTGCTCTATATGATCATATGTCGCATGCATTAGCTCACGATCTGGTTTTTGAGCCCAAGAATATTTTACACCGAGATAGAGACGCTCGAAAATTCTTCTTGGCCAGGATCGGCTTGTTAAAGCATATAGACAATGATATGATGTCCAGTGTGACCTCTCAGTCAAGTTGGGGCAGTAATACCTCAAGTAGTAGCTTGTCAGATTATATCAATGAATTTGAAACTTTGGGTGGTAATGAAAATCGAACAGATTTACTTCAAGTCTTGATTCGTTGTCATAATAGTAATGATCCACCTAAAGCTTTGTTATATGCCTGTCAACATTATAAATATCCTTTGCTTGCTGTTCTTGCAACCACTTACGAACCAGATTCCGTAGTGACATGCTGGTTAACTTGGTTAAGTATATCTGTGGACATTCCTGTTGAAAGTTGCGAAAGGCTGGCAACTGTTGGAAGTAGTGTGATGGAGTTTCTCAAACAGATTGCCGAAAAATCTTTTTATAAGACCCTCCAACAAAGCATGAGCATCTTTTTACTAGTAAGTTGCAATATGATCATTCTACTTTGACTATATTTTTTAAACTTGCAGGATAATCCTCTGAAAATCTTTATTGATCTCCTCCTTGACTGCCAGAATCAAAACTTTGATATAAACCTACATCATAGCACCCTCCTAAATTTTAGCAAACATTTGAAACTGAAGCGTTCCAATAGTTTTGTTTCGGATATGGACCATGAAATGTTATACCTCAATAATAAACTGTGGATTGAAAATACTGCAATCACCTTACTTGCGGCGTTATTAAATAATGAAGGGAAACAACCCTATCGACGGGTGCAATTACTGAAAACGCTCAAAGAACTTAATTTGCAACAGTACTTCGCTGTTTCCTTGCCAAACTTGACAAACTTGTTTAAGTATTACGAATATTTCCACGAACGAAGAATTCCATTGTCTTTAGACTTTTACAAGTTATTCGATGAGGGTGAATACGATGAGGAGATTAAAACCTGGATACTTGAAATGACCAACCGAAAAATGTTCGAAGAGGCTTTGAAAGTTGCCCAAATGGAGAATATTCTAATTGATGAGATACTAATTAAGAAATGCGAAAGTGCAGCGGTGGAAGAACGTGAAACCGAACAATTTTGGTTACGCTGCGAGCAGGAATTTAATAAACATACCATTAGCCCAGAAAATGTTGTAAAGTTTTATCAAGCAGTTAAAGTGCAAGATGAAATATTACATTATAAAATCTTAACCTTTGCATATACGTGGTGCCGCAAATATAATTTAAAAAACCAGCAAGATGTTGAGCTAGAAATGTGGAGGAATTACTTAAAGTTGCCACAGAATATGCCTATTGAAATTGACAAACAAGTACGAAATAATTATCTAGAAATGAAGACAGACATTGATTTAATTGCTGTGAAGTATGAAGACGAGTTAACCCCATTAGAGACTGAAAAGTTGGATGTTGTAATCGCCAAATTACTGAAGGAAAATTCGATTTATCAAGCTTTACGTCTACAAAAAATGTTTGTCGCTTATTCAAACATCAATTTGGACATATTACGTTTATGCTATTCGCTTGCCGAGGGAATAACTGTGCCAATACAGCTCACAGCTCAAGAAAGGCTTTTAATAAGAAGAGTGAAAAACAATAGGACTTATAGTCATCGAAGGAAACCGTTGTTTTCCTTTAGACTGTCTGGATCTTCACGTAGTCCTGCTTCTAGTTTGGGTGTTACCTTGATAGATGTTGAACCAAAGGTTCAGGATACTCTTTCTCTAATAGAAAACTTAGTGGAAGGACTTTCTTCCGGTACAGAACTTGGTGAAAGGATTCTAATGACTTACAGAATAAGTATGAATACAGATATCACTTACAACAATATTCTGAAAATTGAAGAACCCACTGCGTTGCTCTTAAATGCTATGCAGTCAAGTTGCCCGAATAAGATTGAAGTTGTTCACGATTTCTTCTGTGTTTATAATTGGAACAAATTGCAGGTACATTTTTTTCTTAGATTTGCGCCATACTATAGAATCTATAGTGTTATAAAAGCCGTTAAACTACTTTGGTTTTTGACATATTTGAAATGAAACCGTCTAGTGGTTTGCCTACAGTCAGAGTACGTTTCTTACAATTCAAACATTTTTCAGATTGCTGATTTTCTTTGCGAACAACTAATAAACGCAGTAAATGCTTCAACAAAAGCAAAAGAAAGTTTTAACATGATGTGGGACATAAATATTGACCAGGAGATTCACCTAATTCTTCAATTGTTGCCAGATTCATGCTCAAAACTTGGAATTAAGTTATATTCATACAGTAGCGCTTTACATAAAGCTATAACTGTAACTGAAGAAATGACGAATATATTTGAGTTAACTGTGGTCATAGAGTTGTTAATCTTAAGTCACGAATGTTATACTTATGATTGCAACATGGAGGGAATTTCAATAATCCTAAAGAAATGTCAAATTTTGATAAACCTACTTTTGGCATTAAAAAACTGGAGTTTGATGGTGCGTCTTTTGACTGGAGTTGGGAGATACAACGAATTGAACTATGTTTTCCATATCCTTCGTGATAATGATCAGTTCGAGTTTCTTCTGAGAAAGGGGAGTACAAAGGATAATGGTCTAAGAGTAGCTCTACTAGAATATTTAAAAAAGTTCTGTCCCGATAATAGACAACTTTATGAAATGGTAGCTTTATATTTCTCTTTGTATTCCGAAGTTGCACAACTTTGGGAGGCTGAATCTCGACAGTCTATCAAGAATCTTATAGCAATATCCAAACTTGAAATGATCAATCGTAAAATTAATCCAGATGAATGCATTTTTGTTGAGTTTAGTAATACGGAAGGTACGAAAATATGTTTGAGCAAAGTCATGGAAAACTTCAGCCACGCAGCTGAATACCATTTGCAAGGAGAGAAATTAGCGAAAGCAATGAATGCAGCACAACAGGCTGAACTTATTGCCTTGCAAATATCTTTGATAAAAAGTGTACCCACGAACGGCACGACCAAGTGTATATTAAATTTGACTAGTTTGCAAATTGCTGCATTATTCTCCAGTTTAACGTAAGTTACCAAGTCATTTCTAATATAATAAACAGATAATCAACCTTTCTTTTGCAGGTTTCATCAAGCTCTAATTGTTACCGAGGCTTTCAATTACCAAGCAGATTGGGCACAAATTTTGTTTGAAAATTTCATCATCAAAAACGATCATAAATACTTTGATAACTATTGTCTGACATTTAATATCACAGAGAATTTGGTGCACAATATTTCTAGGCATTATTTGGCGAAAAATGTGCAAACTGAACATGGAGCTAATAATATGAAATTGATTTTAAAGATGCTCAGTTCGATTCATAGTAAATATCGCATTGCAAGTGAATTAGGTTTTTCTGACTTAGTCGAGAGGCTTTTAAATAGCGATAAATTAAATTACCTTAAAGATACAGTATGGAAGCGTGGCTATAGGGAATAGATATTAATATTTGAAAATCATTGACTCGATTGTTTAAGCATGACAAATATTTTATAATGTGATCTTTAAATTTTAAATTGTTTAAAAAATAACGTGTAATATTAGAACTATTTATGGTTCTGTTGTACTAACTATCTTAATAAAGTGATTATATATTATTTAAATCAATAAACAATTTCATTATTCGATTTCCAAGTTTTTTTCTACTCCAGTTTTATAATATGCGCATTATTTTAACGATTTTGATTGAGTAATGATTTACACAACCTACTGCTGATCCTATCAGGGGTTGAAGATAAAATTTCAGTATTATTAAGAAATGTCATAAATTTCTTTAAAAATTTTAGGGCCTTCTTTATCATACTCGTGAGGTATGATGTTTCATTGCATGCTCGTTGTACAATATACTACTATTACATATTAACGCATTTTTAAAGTTGAAGAATATATTGTCATGAACTCGCTCCGTTCAAACATACAAAAGTACATCTTCATGTGTGTCAAGAAAACAAAAATTGACAAACAGAAGAGGATTTAGGCATTTACCTCTGGTATGAATATAATACAATGTAGAATCGAATGGTATGATCGAAAAGCAAAAAAGAAGCGATGAAGGCGAGATGCATTGACTACAGGGAATAAATAATATAATAATAAATTTAGTAAAAATGGGTCCGAAGAAAAACATTTTTATTATTGACTGCCTAGCTTTTGCAGAAGATCATGATAACGTGGCCGAAAATAGTCCAAGGTACGAAAATGCAAATGGACTTATTAAATACCTGGGAGCATCTATGTGTCTACGAAGGCCTGATTGGTTTGGGATGTAAGAGGGGAAATGTAAGGGAGTGGTTGGGAGAGGGAGGGGAGAGTGTCACAATACTGAGGCAAA